>JBBIGA010118131.1:0-10033 GCA_037576975.1 Alestes dentex | reverse complement strand
TAGTCACAGAAAGCGTGACTGAACAGGTGTGTTTTCAGCCTGGATTTAAAAACTGAGACTGTGTCTGAGTCCCGAACATTGTATGGTAAATATGCATCCTCACATATCTATCCGTGGTGTTCAGGTGAGACAATGTGGTGTGCAGGATGTTGAGGATTGTATCGTCGGTGAAGCAGTTTGGCCGGTGACCAAATTGGAGAGGGTTGAGCAAGTTGGAGAAAATGGAGTTGATGTGTCTTTTGACCAGCCACTCAAAGCACTTCATTGTGATGGAAGTAAGTGCTATGGGGCGGTAGTCATTTAGACACATGACTGTTGCTTTCTTTGGGATTTTACTGTTTCGACCTTAGATAGTGTCCATCTCACATCAGCTGTGGTCAGACAGAGTGCCTGGTCTTTAAGGGCAGGGTATGGACTTGTTGGTTGGTGTGGTGTTTGAGGCCTCAAACCATGCATAGAAGTTGTTCGGGGGGGGGGGTATTGCTGTTGGCCTGTGATGTGGTTTTGTAGTCAGTAAAGGCTTGGATGCCCTGCCACATAATATGCCTGGAGTCTTTAGTGTCACGATTTTCTGTGCATACTGACATTTAGCTTTCCTGATGGCCTTGTTTCCATGCTTATGCTGATCAGAGTCTTGTCCTCTAAGGGGATAGCTGTCAGGAGAAGGCTGCTCCTGGCTGTTAGCTCAGTGTAGCGTGATCGTACGCATGGTGACGAGAGAGATGGTCTGGGCTGGAGTCGGCATGTGGACTCAAATGGGCTAAGTTTAGTGACAGAGAATGTGTGCAGATTGTGGGAGCGCTTGCAATCAGCAACAAAGCATCACAGGAAGCTCTCCAGTTGTTGGTTGGTACGCACCATCTGAGTATTGATTTGGGGGTGATATCCAGATGAGAGACTGCAGGTGGAGTCGATCAGACGGCAGAAGGCCCTCCAGAATCTGGTGGCGAATTGGGGCCCTCTGTCCGAGACAATGTATTTGGGGAACCCAAGCAATTGGACTACGTGTTCTAATATCAGCTTGGCCATGGTTTTGGCTGATGGGAGTCCAATGAGGGCCACCATGTGGACAGCCTTGGAAAACCGGTCGACGATGGTGAGTATGGTGTTCTTTCCCTCCAACTCTGGCAGGCCAGTGGTGAAGTCAATAGGGATGTGCGACCAGGGCTGATGGGGAACTGGGAGAGGTTGGAGTTCCCCCAGGGTTTGGTGGTCTTAGCCCTGGCACACACTGCACATGCCTGAACAAACTCATCAATGGCCTTGGCCATGGAGGGCCTAAAGAAGGCTCTCTGGAGGTAGGTGAAAGTCCTCCTGGACCTTGGGTGACAGGCGATGGGGGACGAATGTCCCCAGTTAAGGATGTCGGGTCTGGTGGTAGTGGGAATGAAGAGTTGTCAGGTGTCTCTGGAATGATGAGGAAGTCCCAGGTTTCCCCTCCACAATCACACTGATAATGGAGCAGTAACGCGGCTGGTATGTTTACATTTATGTTTACTGCATTTAGCAGATGCTCTTATCCATAGCGATGTACATCAGTGCTTAAGTAGTACATATCTGTTCTTCATACCTGTAAAGCTATACTTAAACCAACATCTGCTTTTAACCAATTTACTGCCCGCTAAGTTACATACCTTAATAAACCCTCTCAAAAAGTCAGAGGTTAATACACAAGTAAGGAAAAACAGTTGTGGGTAAATGGCTGAGGGTATTTTATTAATATATAGAAAAAGATGTATAAGAGATAAGTGAGAGGACTGGTTAGTCATCAAGGTGCTCCATGAAGAGGTGGGTCTTCAGAAGACGTTTGGAGACAGCGAAGGACTCCGCTGACTGCAAGAGGGAGTTTGTTCAACCAGTGGGAGGGCAAGACTAAAAGAGTCTTGATGCATGTCTTCCTCATCTTTTTAGCAACGGGGGTTCAAGATGAGCAGTGCTTGAAGCTCTGAGAGGACAAGAAGTGACACACTGCTTGATCAGTGCTGATAAGTAGGGAGGTGCCAGTCCAATTGTTGGCTTTGAAGGCAAGAGTCAAGGCAGGGGTGTCCAAACTTTTTGCAAAGGACAAATTTGATAAAGTGAAGATAGCCAGGGGCCAATAGTTCCTTCTGACATTTTTGTAGTTACATGGAGATACACACTGTTATAAAACAATTTTCATTGTCACAATTACCTTTATTTTTCAAATGGCACTGTAACCAAATATAAGCCACTCAGGCAGACGTGAACAAGTGTGAAAACACCATTCTGCTTTTCATTCATATCTGAAGAATCAGATAAGATTGAACAAACTGTATTGAATACCTTACATTTCCATGAGTTTGATAAATATCTTTGCCTCATGAACATTTTAAACAGGAGTTATATATAATGCAAAGTAAATTTTAAAACAAGTGAATTTTGCTCGTCGTTAACAGAATCTTTCAGAAAGCAATAGTTTGTGTCACATATACAGGCACATAACATCAACAGTTATAACCGAATCTTATTCAATAGTTTAATAAAATAAGTGCCATAGGTCCAAGTTCATTAGTGTGCTTTAGGCTTTTCACTGTTAATAGTGACAGACGTTACCGTTGAAAACACTCAATTTCAGACTGATCAAGGAACAGATAGCTTGCTGCTAATTCTTTGCAGTTACCATGGCAGAAATGAGTCAAAGGTTTGTGGCACGGATGTAGAGCCAGATAGCATTAGAATGGTGCCACCGTGTGGTGAAAGAATTAATTATATTTTTAAAGTTGTTTATTCTGACAGAGCTAGTGAGCCATAAATAACACATTTTAAGACCGAGGTTGTGGGCCATATGAAATCTGACAGCGGGCCGTGATTGGCCCGGGGGCCGAACTTAATGCGAGTGGCCTAAGGGAGCCAGTGAAAGTTCCTTAGTAGAGGTGTGGTATGTGAGAATTTAGGAACATTGAAGACTAACTTCGCAGCGGCGTTCTATATCAGCTGAAGTGGTCTCGTTACCTTCAGTGGAAGCCCAGCCAGAAGAGAGTTGCAGTAGTCCAGTTTTGGATCTGATGGTTAACCGTGTCGAAGGCTGCAGAAAGGTCAAGAAGAATTGGAGCAGAAGACAGGTTGGCTGATCTAGCTGCATGAAGTTCTTCAGAGATGGCTAGTAGTGCAGTTTCATTTTTTTTTGTAATTCACTTTTGTATTGACATGCTTCTCCATATACAGTATACACTTACAACAGAATATGTTTTAGATTGTGCATGTCTATTGTTTACATTCATTTTGATAACTGGAGAGAGATAACTGGAGAGAGAAAAAAATAATAACAAAAAATAAGAAAAATAATATTACACAGAAAGAAAAAGCATATCTAAAACTATGTATAAAACGGGAGTGATCAGTACCATGTATTCATTAATTAAAGAGATGTGAAAATAAAGTTAGGTCTGTTGGTGTTTACATATTTAACCCATTTGTCCCACTGCAAGTTAAATTGTTCCAATACCTGATTAACCAATGCTGTTATCGTTTCCATTTCATAAATATTCCTTGTAACAACCGCCCACATTTTCATAGTTGGGCTTTTCCTATGCCATTTCTTGGTAACAGCTTTTTTACCAGCCATCAGTAATATATTCATTAAATATGTATCTCGTCTCAGCCACCCATGGTCAAAAAATCCAAAAGATATGGTCTTACTTTCTAGAGGTATATCACATGCAAAAAATATCTTGTAGGGCCTTGCGGATTTCTTTCCAATAGTTTTTAATAACAGGACAGTTCCAGAAAATATGATGTCCACAATTTCTCCAACAGAGTGAGGAATTACCATTGTAATGAGAAGTCTGAATCGGTGTAATGAAATATCATAGTTTTCCAACCAAACTAACTCCATTTTTGTGATCTAGTGCCGTTCCACTGAGATTTCCATATTATTGTCCATTCTTCTTCAGATATAGTAATCCTTCCTTCTTTTTCCATTTTGTTTTAATATGTGAGGTCGAATGTGTTTTAAGATTTACTAAACACTTATAAAAGCTTGAGATTATACCCCTGCTCTTTCCAGTCTTGTATGCTTTTTTTAAACAATTCAAGTAGACATTTACCTGCCTCAGTTACATTGTTTATCTTCATATTAATGTAATGTCGCATCTGTAGGTATCGATAGAAGTCTTGATTTTCGAGTAAATATTGCTCTTTAAGCTGTTCAAAGCTGAGCAGGGTTCCCTCTTTCATTATAGTACAAAATGACGTTATTCCTTTCCCCATCCAGTCTTTAAATCTAGTATTTAGTCTATTTGGTGTAAAATCTGAGTCATTAGCACACCATTGCAATATCTCCCTCCAATTTATTTTCTTTTACCATTGTTTTCCATACTTTCAGAGTGCATTTCACCCATGAGTGAAAAACATAATTTTGTAAGTTACAATCTGCTAAAATTGCCTGTATGGGGATAGTGAGTAACTTATCCTCAATATTCTTCCATTGAGCATCATATAATGGATTGCAACAACATATTACTGCCATCATCTGTGTGGCAAAGTAGTAATCTCTGAGAGAGGGTAGGTTCCATCCTCCCCTTTTTTTTAGTTAATTGTGTTGGGGCTAGTCGGATCCTAGGTCTTTTACCTTTCCAGATATATCTTGATAACATTTTATTCCATTCATTGAATTGTTTTTGGCTAATATCAATTGGTAGGGTTTTAAATAAGAGGTTTTGGCAATATGTTCATTTTAATGGATTCAATCCTTGAACTAAGGCTGAAAAAAGGTATTAAACGCCATCGTGCTATGTCTTCTTTAATTTTTTTTTTTTATTTTGACTGGAAGATAATTTATTTCTGAGAGTTTTGTCAAATTCTTTGGCATGTTAATGCCCTAATATCTAAAATGCTCTGTATGCCACCTTAGGGGGAATCTACTTATAATTTTCTCTGGTGGACTATAGTTGTATAAAAGTAATTGGGGTTTTTTCTGTGTTGATCTTGTATCCTGATAACTGACATAACAAGCTAATTTATGCTCTATCCAATTAATTGTGATTCCCCTGATATCTTTGTGTTGTCTAATAAATTGAACTAATGTTTCCATATATAGGGTGAAGAGTAGTGGTGACCATGCACATCCCTGTCTTGTGCCCTTTTCCAGGATGAAACTATTTGATAAACATCCATTGACTTTTATCCTTGCACTAGGATTATCATATTGTGCCTGTATAGTTTTAATAAGTTTTTCATGTGGACCAAATCTATATAAAACTCTATAAGGAAACTACCAGTTGACCGAATAAAATGCCTTTTCAGCATTCACACGCCTTTTCAGCATTCACACTTTAATTTAATTCTTTTGTATATGATCCATCACATGCAACTGTGTAGAAATGACAAGCCACGGTCTATATGTTGTCTTGTGTCTGACGTTGTTTGGTCAATATGTATCAAAGTTGACAGGAAACATTCTAATCGTGTAGCCATAATAGAAGTGAATAACCTATAATCTACATTAAGGACAGATATTGGTCTGAATGATCCACATTCCATTTGATCTTTGCCTTCTTTTGGTATAGCTGAGATTATCGCCTCCCTCCAACTAGGTGGGGTTTGTGCCTCCTTTAGGAGCCAATTCAGTGTAGGTAGCATAATTGGAATTAATTCATCCTTAAATTCTTTGTACCACTCTGCCGAATATCCATCCGATCCTGGCAATTTGTTCACTTCTAGTCAACTAATTGCAATTTTTAATTCCTTTTCATTTATATCAGATGTCAATATTCTATTTTGTTCTTCACTTACTTTAGGCAGCTTTAGAGCATCCAAAAGGGCATCAATTTGAGTTATATTTCCCTTTGGAATTTCAGAATATAGGTTTCTATAATACACTTCAAAAGCCTCAATTATTTGGATCCTTAATTCTATAGCTTGTATTGTCTGCTATCCTTTTTCTCAGTTTCCATGCTAATATTTTCATTGATTTAGGGCCACTTTCATAATGTCTCTGTTTCAGAAACATCAATTTTTCCTAATTTCTTGTGTAGTCAAAGTATTAATTTCATTCCTAACTTTTTTAATTTGCTCTAAAATATCCTGTGCCAGACTTATCTTATGATTCTTCTCTAATTCGTTTAATTTACACTGGAGCTCTAGTATCTTATTTCTCATCTTTTTCTTGTAGGAACTTGATATGATTTTCCCTTTTAGCACTGCCTTCAGATTATCCCAAAGGATAGGAGGCGATACCTCGCCATTATCATTGAATTTTAAAAAGAGACTAATCTCTTGTTTAATTTGTTCCTTGAAGTTGTGGTCATTAAGTAGACTTGAGTTCAATTTCCATGTAATATTATTTTGTTGTAGGTTAAAGTCAACAGATAAATAAATAGGTGCATGGTCTATTGTTCCAATTACACAGGTATTAATTTTATCTTTATCCTTTCCGAATGTTATGAAGTAATCTGTTCTCGTATATAAGGAGTGAGGGGCAGAGTAATATAGTCCTTCCTATTAGGAAAAAGCTCTCTCCATATATCAGTTAGACCCACCTCTTCAAAAAGACTATTAACTTTCTTATATAAAGCTTTGGTTGTAGATTTTGTCTTCTTGGAAGAGTCCAATTTTGGTTGTAAATGTGTATTTAAATCTCACCTGGCTAATAAAAGGCCCTCCGTTTCAGTCACAATAATATTAGTGATTTTTTGGAAAAAGCTGATATCACTCCTCGAAGGTGCGTATATATTTAATAAAGTAACTGGATTTCCATCTATACTGCACCTTATCAAAATACATCTGCCCTCTTTAACACCAATTTCAAATGTTTTTTCAAAATTTACCTTGTTCAAAATAAGAATAGCAACTCCTCTGATTTATATGATGAATTTATATGATGAAAAACTCACGCTAGTGAAGCCCATTCTCTCTAATTTGCGGAGTTCTTTATCATTCAAATGGATTTCCTGAAAATATACAATATGTGCTTGTTCCTTTTTCATTTTAGCTAGAATTTTGTTACATTTAATTGGGTTTAATAGCCCATTCACATTAAAGGAGATAAATTTTACCTTGTCCTTAGGCATTTGTTATTGTCTATTGGTGTATCCTTGAAATTAGCAAAGACCAACCAAATTGATCTACTCCCTGAACAAATAAAAACAAAAAAGTTTGCATTAAAGTTTAACTTAAAATAATACAGTTCCAAGGCAGGAGTCTCAAACAAATGACCCTGGGCGAGGCTTGAAAGAACATCTAGCTGTGGGGGAAAGTCTTTTACCTTTTGTGATAAGGCCCCCACTGCAGCCCTTGGAAAAAGATTTAAAGCAAAGTATATCTGGAGTGAAAAGCGTCTCTGTTCCTCCTGTGCATATTTCTTCATATCAGTTGGGAAAAAGTCATTAGTGCAGGAGAAAAGAAACTAACACACACATTTCAATTCTAACTTCGAATGAGTAGCAATAATAATCATGGTTCCCCTGAGATAGATGAGGTATGTCTTCTGAAAGCCTGTAGTTTCCTTCTGATGCTCCTCTCACGCCCCACTCTCCTCTCTCGTTGAATCGCTTCATCCTTTGTGCTCCAAGCATTGCGGGCCAGCTGCTTGGCCAGGTTTTCCCTGCGACTACGCTGACAGGCAGTCGACTATCCTTCATGTCTGTTGTTGCCTCCTCTGCTGTTTGGTACAGGCCGTCTTCGTAAAAGTTCCGTCTTCGTAAAAGACTCGTAGTTTAGCAGGAAATGGAGTTTGGAATCTGATATGTTTTCTCTCTCAGCACTCGCTTCGCTTCATTATAGTCTCTACGTTTCTGTAATACTACAGAGGGATAGTCGTGATCAAAGTATATTGGCCTCTCATTTTAAAATACTCTTTTTTTTTTTTCCCAGGCTTTGCGTATTATCCTTGGTTTTGTAACCGAGAAATCTGATCACTATAGACTGCGGCTTGTCATTTCTGTCCTTGGAGGCTGCAGGGCCGAGCGCATGGTGCGCTCTCTCAATACCAAGTTCAGTGGTTCGGGGAATCTCTAGCGTATCTCATAACATTTTTTATACAAATTCTTCCACAGACGATCCCTCCACTCCTTCTGGAATATTATATATCCTTATATTCTTCCGTCGAGACCTTCCTTCTTGAGCGAGTATTTTGCTTTCTTGCTGATTCATTACTTTTATCATCTTGGTTAGCACCTGCTCCATATTTTGTATGCGGTCTTCCACATTTTCTGTTCGCGACTCCACATCTCCTATTTTATGATGAATAGTAGCAAACTCAGTTTTAATATCATTTAGTTGTTGTTTTGAGTCTTTTTGAAAGTCCCGTATCTCTTCAGAACTTTTGCTAAACTTACTACATCTGCTAAACTTACTACATCCTTTTTTGTTTTCTTCCTTTTTCCCCATTCTTGCCCCACTCAACAGGTAAAATATTTCCAAATAGTTTTATAGTTAACTATATTATGGAGTAGAAAAAACTTTCCTGCAGGAGCTCTCCTTTTAGGCTGCCATTCTGGATGATGACATCACTGGAACCAGTAGTGCAGTTTCAATGGAGTGTGCAGCCTTGAACCCAGACTGGTGAGGGTCTTGAAGCCTATTTTGAGAGACAGATGTTGAGTTGGTTATAAACAGCACGTTCCAGTACTTTAGGAAGGAGACTGATCTGTAGTTTCACACTGGGGTTTGTTCTATCCTCGTCGATCTGTAGCACCTGGCTCCAACGGTATTTTAGGCAGTCGTCTACTTTCTGTTCACGGGCGAAGTTCCTCTCTCTCAGCACCTGTTCGGATTAAGTGCAGTAGAGGTGATTTTCATTTGTGGACACATGCAGCCATAAAGAAGTGCAGGGGGACGTGTAGAGGCTCTGGTGTCAGGGATGGGTAGTGGAGTCATCAGCGGGTTAGTGCGGGCCACCAGGCTTGGTGGCAGGCAGGTGGCAGAAGGTCTTGAAGCTTGGCTGGTACCACTGAGTTTTCTAGCAGCGGGGAGAGGTCCTCCAAGCTTGAGTGAAATAGGAAAGCCGTGGCTGAGAGAGGAGCGCTTGCCTTATGACATTGTAGGGCAGGAGGCCCACAGTGCCTTGAGCACATTACTAACTGGACAGGACAAAATTTTCTGCATTTGAATGCGAATGGATTCAAGAGTCCTGAAATCTAAAGAACTAGCAAGTAACCTTGGAGTGCTAATGGACACTGAGCTCAGGTTTAGCACTCAAAGCAGTTACTTAACCTTTTGAACTCCATGAACGCATTTTGTGTTCATTTTTGTAACCTTTAGTCTGACTCATAACTTGCGACAGGAGTAACACACAAGGATGATACACATATCACTGAAATCTAGAAGACTTACCCTATACGTTCGTCTAAGTCCCATGTTTGTGCAGTACATTATTCCAGAATAATTGTGTGTGCAAAAGAGAGTAAATTTAAAAAGGTTTCCCACAAAAAACACACTGAAGCTCCATAAAACATCCATATTATTTACTGTAGGCGCAAATAAAGCGTGTGTTCCCTTCCGCAACGTTCCACACACTTGTCATTGGATTCAGTGTAACAAATTCGTCATAATTCTTCATAATTTTTCCCACTGTCTTTCTATATAATAAATATATACCGTTACATTCCAAGAGCACCCGTGTATAGTGAAAAACCGCATTGTTGTGTTTTGGTAAAAAAAATGCCTAAAATGCATATTTTTATAGTGTAAACCCTAAATATGCCCCAAATATGCTCCCAAAACACTTTTAATTTCATTTAAAACTCAGTTTAATATATTACCCTTAACAAAAATATAAAGGTAAGACCATACAGACTGTACTGTAATTAATGCACGGGCATTTTCTTTGGTATGCGCTGTAAACAGGTAAATACAGTAGTAAATTAGTATAATTTTTATTAATAAAAATCCAGTAAAATGTAGGGGTAATCACCACTAATCTTTACAGTTCAATAATTTACTGTTCATCAGCGGTGCGTCTTATTCAGGGTTCTTCAGGAGGAGTACCGGATTGCAGAGACCTGCCGGTTAAAGCAGACATTGGACGGCAACTGAGCTCAACAGCCTCTTTTAATTTAATTTACAGTAATAA
>JBBIGA010118130.1:0-28166 GCA_037576975.1 Alestes dentex | reverse complement strand
GTATGTGATGTGATGTGTGTGTGTGTGTGTGTGTGTGTGAATATTATCACACCGTCCCGTCAGATGGGGCTCCGCCCCCGGGGCGCGTGCGTCCCCTCGGGCCAGCGGCTGGGGGCTATTTAAGCACCCGAGCGCGTGTCTGAACGCTTTGGTGCGCGAGGACGGCGGTGCACCGGGCGAGAGGTGGTGTCTGAGGTAAGGAGTCCTGGGGGTCCGACTGGGACAGGTGTGTTTTAGAGAAAACCCTCCGTTTGCGCACGTGCCCGCAGCCTGTTTTACTAAAAACGCTTCTTCTCGTAGCGCGTGCTTTCCCAGCATGGTGTGAGTGTGTTAATGGGGCTGTGAGATAAAGTGCACGAGGCTGTTTTTTCCTTCTCCCGTGGGCTGCTCGTCACGCGGGCATTTGCATGAGCCGAGCTGCGCACCTGCATGTCCGGGCACCAGAGTCGCATGCGTCCTTCAGCAGGCATGAACTTAGATGGGGACTGCAGCATGTCAGTCAACTGTGGCAACGGCAAACTCAGACAGTGGCTGATCGAGCAGATCGATAGTGGGGAGTACCCCGGCCTGGTCTGGGAGAATGACGAGAAAACCATTTTCAGGATACCGTGGAAACACGCGGGGAAACAGGACTACAACCGGGACGAGGACGCGGCCCTCTTCAAGGTGAGTGAGACTGGGGGTCCGGGCGGAGAGCGGGGGGTGCCCGTGGTGGGGGGCGGTGTTGGAGGTGGGGGAGAGTGAACACACCAAACTCTGCTTTTGCACTCATGCAAAAGCAGAGTTTCTTCTCTGACAGAGTCAGCTTGGGTTGAGAGAGAGAGGTTGTTCTAGGACCGTTTTGCTGAAAATGGGGTCTAGCACCACAGCACCATATATAAAATATAGTTTTGTATAGGGCTTTAAGGCTACAGACCATTTAAAAAGTGTGTGGCATTATAAATACATTATATATTACATATATTATTTGTATTTATGTATTTATTTATTGATTGATCGATTGATTGATTTTCAAATGTGTTGTAGCCCTATAGCCCTATATAAACATTTGGTGCTATATATACATTATACACACACACACACACACACACACACACACACACACACACACACACACACACATAAATATGTAGCTAGATAGCTAGATGGATAGATAGGTAGATAGATAGATAGACAGATAGATAGATAGATAGATAGTTGGTGCTAGAGTTTAGAAATACAAAGTGGCTCAAAAAACTTAATAGAACTGGAACTGCAGTGGAACATCTTACTTATGGCATAACCTTCATCTCTTTCTCTCTCTCTTTTTCTCTCTCTCACACGTATATACAAATATATAAGACCCATTTTAGCAAAAACTGAGTGTGCTCAAGTGGCTCAAAAAATTGCTTAAGTACTGAGAACTTAATTGAACTGTTGAATTTCTTACTTACAGCATAACCTTCATCATCATCATCATAGTTTTCAACACTATCAGCCTCCTTAGCATCGCAATCACTTTTAAATTAGGCTGCAACTATTGTGTTTGTTGTTGGTATTATTATTACTTAATTATTTTTATTATTTAGTTGCTAATGGGGCTTCAGTAGTATCAGCACGCATCCAGCAGTAGCCTAACAAAGTAAGAAAATGTTCACAAACAAACCGTTTTATTAATGGTGTCTAATGCAACAGCCTGAAGTGCTTGAAATTAAGCATCATGAGTGCAGAGGCCCATGCTTCTCTTTAAGCTTAGTCTGATGATGCAAATTTGGGCCCTGAGTGTTGAAGCTGATGTTGAGACTGACGATCGCTCTCAGACCGAATGTTCATTCAGACCACTGTTCATTCATGATTTTCTTTCTTTTTTTCCTCAGCCAGTTTAGATAAATGGTAGAAACAGAAAGTGAAGCCTAGCAGGTGATAAGTAACCCACCTAATCCACTTTGATTTTTTTTCGGGCCAGGCTTGGGCTCTGTTCAAGGGGAAATACAGAGAGGGGGTGGACAAGCCAGACCCACCAACATGGAAGACCAGACTCCGCTGTGCCCTCAACAAAAGCAATGACTTTGATGAGCTTGTGGACAGGAGCCAACTGGACATCTCGGACCCTTACAAAGTCTACAGGATCATCCCTGAAGGAGCAAAGAGAGGTAAACTCTACTCCAGCGGGCTTAAAATCACTCTCTCCACATGTATTTAGGATAAAAGACCACCACCCTCTCCACTTTCTTGTCAGTAGGAGGTTTTGAAGTAATTTTGTCTTAAGGTGAACACAATAAATTTATATTGTGGCTAATTCAGTGCAAGATTAACCTGAAGTGACATTTACTGCAGTAGTATTAACCCCTTGAACTTACAAGGGTTGGCCCACACTTTGGTTCCTCACACCAATAATCATACTTTATTTCAATAACTATCAAATGATTCTATGTAAGCTCTTAAAAATATAATTGTCAGAGATGAGTTATTAAATGATGCTATAGAAGAACCAATGTTAACCCCCTATAACCATTTTAAACCTGTCATGCTTCCATTGTATGGTCCTTCAAACAACAGTTTTGGTAAATTAGACATTATGTGTGTGAAGAAGCCTTAAAGCTTTGAAGAACCTCAGCATTATGTACATGTCATTGGAAGAATGTCAAAATAGTTTATAACAGTTTAAAAACATCAAAAAATTTTGAATTCGTGGCCTGAAATGACCTTTAGCAAAGCAGAGGTTGGTTTCTTGATGATGAGGTTCTTCAAACAACAGTTTTTTGGCAAATTAGACATCATGTGTGTGAAGGACCTTTCAAAGCTTTGAAGAAGCCCTGCATGATGCAAATCTCCTTGGAAGAATGTTCTTAGATGGTAAACTAGTTTAAAATTATTAAAAATAATCAACAAAGTGTGAATTCATGTCCTAAAGCGACCTTTAGCAAACCAGATGTTGGTTTCATCCTACCAAAAATGTCAAACGAGGAACTAACATCAATGTTAAGCTGACTTAAAAATGTCCACCATGGTCAAAGACTTCACAAAAGGTACTTTGCCTCATCTGAGCTTAATGTGTTTGAGTGCAGGTTTTGAACTGTCTGTAACCTCTGCAGTCAACATGTCAAAAACTCCACCACACTCTGCATTCGACACGTTTGAACACTCAGAAGAGAACTTTTGATCTTCTGCAATACCACCGTGCCTGATAAGTCTTCAGATTTTGTAGCCACGCGGCAAAACAAAAAGGAAGAATAAAAAAAAAAAAACATCTCAATGCATCAGCCATGTTTCAGCAGCCTGCGTATCTTGAGCAAAATAACTGAAGACTTTCTGTGCACTGACTCGCAGCACTTTGTCGTGCTCTTTCACTCAGTAGAGCAGGAAGCTCAGAGGAAGCCACTGCATGTGCTAAACTCCCTCAATGCTTTTTATAGAGGGCTTCGGTTACCAAGTGCACAGAACCAAGCAGCGCTGCTGCCCCTTGGGCCTTGCAGAACAAGGGCCTGTGCAATCAAGGGTCAAGAGGACAGGGATCTATTGCTTCGGCTAATTGCAGCCTCAGATAAGAGAGAGAGGCTAATTCTTTTTTTACAGTGCTTCTATTTCTATTCCTGTAGCTGGTGCACTGGCTAACTATAGTCAATTACCTCAGGCTAGATGCTACAACTTATGAGCCGGTCTTAAACAAACACACAGGATGTTTCTTTTTGGTTCGATTGGACATGACACCTAAATTATGTGCAGCATAAAACTAGCTAGCAACAGAATGATCAAGTAGTGCATATTAATGCATAGGAGCAGGACGTTTGGCTTTATATTAAAAGTTTAGTTATACAAAAATCTAAATGAATAAATAAGACCATTAGTGTGTGAATATATATCATGAATCCACCACACTGTGTAAATTCTTTGCATAATTCCACTTAAAATCTTTAAATGGTTGCGCAAGTGTTCACCAATTATTTACAAATTATGCAAAAATTCTTCACATAATGTCTAATCCACCTACTTAAAATGTTGCAAGTGCAAGTGCTCACCAATTTAGCCTAACATCTGAAGAGCTTGGTGCTAAAGGCTAGCCGTATTTTGAAAAATACAAACTAAAATGGGACAGCATTCCATTCTGTTAGTAAATGTTTCTCCACACTGACTGAGAATGACAGTCACTTTCTGTTATTCAGGATCCAAATCGAGCAGCACTGAGGACACATCTGCTCATGTGACGTCTCTTAGTTACTCCATGCATTCCCCTTATCCACCCCTCCAGACCCAGGTAAGCTATAGGGGCTTTTCAAACTCGACTTTGGGATAAACCTGTTAGTTATTACCAGTGTGTCAGACCTTCCTCTCAGTCTGTGAATGACAACCAGGAAACAACTTTTCAGCAGTTTCTAGATGAAATCACCTACTTTACCACCATACAGCTTATGTCATTTCAGAGGAGCTCTTCAAGTTACATCATGAACTCGCGAGACAGATATTTCGATATTTTGCCACACATATATGGTCCCAATTTGCGTTCTTTGTCCACAGATGCCAAGCTACATGCTGTCCCCGGAAAGGAGAGACTGGAGGGATTATGGCACGGAGCAGCCGCTCCACCAGTCACCGCATGCAGAGCTGCCTTATGGGCCTTGCCCTTACCCACCTGCAAGACCGCTACAGTGGCACCCACCACCCTGTGACAACGGTAAACACCCACTTCAATGATTACAATGACACACACCTGAAATTTCTGTTTGTGATGTAATGGTGGCGAATGCAAATTCTAGAATGCACTCAAAGTTTGAGAACTGGATATTTTTTCTATTGTGCTGGAAAACTGGAAATGTTTTTTCCATTTCGTGCTAAAACAACCTATCGGTATAAAGTGAAGTGAAAGTGATCATTCGGTCATACGTGAACACACCACAGCACACAGTGTGAACATTTAACCCATTCACCAAGTGAAGCAGGGGGCAGCCAGGAACACAGCGCCCGGGGAGCAGTGTGTGGGGACGGTACCTTGCTCAGGGTACCTCAGAGGTGTCCTGGGAATTGAACTCACAACTTTCTGATTGCAGGGCGAGTTCCCTAACCACTAGGCTACCACTCAGCTCCCCTGTCTTTGTAACACTTGCAGCTGAACGTAATGATAGTTTTACTTTAATCTTTCTTTTAATTCAAATATATGTTCCATGGGACAATAACTATGATTCATTAATATGTGGGTATATATGCTAGCATGTGGTACTGCAAGCTAAAGCTAAAATGGACTTGCTTTGAGAAAAAGTCACACCTTTCTCTGTTACACTTGGGAATAGGTGTCTTTTGTGATTACATTCGTAATTTATTTATGAATGTTTATTCTCCGAACCTTTTCAGATCCTCTAGAGCAGCCAAGAGCAGCAATTCTTAGTCACTTTCTCAAATGCCAGAAGATACATGCTGCACTAATACCCCTGATTCAAAAGCACTTTTGCACACCTTGCATGAGATACACTGTTCTTTATGCTTTTCACAGCTTTTATTTGGTAACGTAGCAACTCCATAAATAGTGCACGGCATCCTTGCATCCTTTCCGAGACAGATTACCAGGCATTAAGGGGGTTCACCGGCTAAAATATGTATGTCACACATTACTTTGTTCCATATACACTAACACCTTCATACATTTATTTTCTTTAGGCATTTAGTGTAAAATATTTTGACCGTGCTACGCTACCATGGCAGATCAAGTTGTACTGCCAGTGCCTGGTTGCTATGACCCGGGGTGTGCACTAGGGCCTGATTAGAACATTTCGAGATTTTAATTGGCTACAAATTCAGATAACCAATCAAATAATTTTATATTTATATTTTAATTTTATGATCTAGAAGTTCTAGAAGGTAAACTGATGAGACCATGCTAATGTTAGGTTTAGATGACTTTTACACGCCACACTACACCAATAAAAAGTCCTTGGGCAAGACTCCTAACACTGCACTTGCCTACATGTGTAACACACAAAAATTGTGAGTCGCTTTGGATCAAAAGTGTCTGGCAAATGATGTAAATGTGAGTGTACATACTACTGTTATTGTAACCGTGACGTTGGGTTGTGTTTAGATGAACCAGTTCAGCCTGTCATCTTGTTTAATTAGGGGTCCAGTATTAGGGGTCCAGTATATTGGGTTCCCCCAATGTCACAGTGGTATATCAGTTGAGCGCTAGCATTTACAAACAGCTGGTAAACTGTTTATTCATTTAAAGCAAAAAAAAATGGAAATGAGCTGATGCTGGTAAAACTGAAATCAGTGTTGACAAAGAAATGCCATCTAATAGTAAACAATCTCTTCCAGGGTACCAGATATCTGGATCCTTCTACACCTACACCCCCACAGAATCGCATGCAGTGTCAGTGGACCCCAGTATGAGATCAGCAGAGGCTATGGCTATTTCTGGTAAAAACAAACAAACATGCACACACACACACCTGAACAATTCTACCATTATTTGAGCCCTCTGTGTCATTCTCTAAATTCTAAATTTAGTTTTATATCTTTTTCCTAATTTGGCAGTAGCCAGTTTCAGGTGCTGTTGGTTTTCACCTTCTAATACACCAGCTTCCTATCTCACATTAATAATGAGACCTGTGTGTTTCCAAAAAGAGGAACACACGTTAGTGACATAGTTCAGGAGGGAAAAATCAAATCAGTTTTTTTCCATTGCCTTAACTATAGTCAGCCAAGACATATTTGGTGCCCATAGTTTGTCTATGAGTTGAATGTAGCTGAACCCATTCACCAGAGTGAAGCAGTGTGCAGTCCTGGGATTTGAACCCACAATCTTCTGATTGCAGGGGCAAGTCTCTAACTGCCAGGTCACCACCTGCCCCTAACAGACTTGCTTAGATGGTTTCTAACACTACTACCTGTCATTGTTCATTTTTCTTTCGAATTTTTCTCTTTCTAGACTTTCGCCTGCATGTGTCACTCTATTATCGGGAGTCCCTGGTGAAGGAGGTGACCACCACGAGTCCGGAGGGCTGCCGTATCTCCTCCTCATCCTCTCCAGGCTCTCCATCCTCCCCCTCCTCCCCGTGTCCAGAGGACAGGCAATATGGGGGCGCAGAATCTGTGCTTTTCCCCTTTCCCTACCCACAGTCACAGCGCCGCGGTGCCGACAAGCTGCCCAATGTGCTGGAGCGGGGCGTCCTGCTATGGCTGACCCCCGATGGACTTTATGCTAAGCGCCTGTGCCAGGGCAGGGTCTACTGGGAGGGGCCGCTGGCACCATACTCAGACAAGCCCAACAAGCTGGAGAAGGAGCAGACCTGTAAACTGATGGACACGCAGCAGTTCCTCACAGGTGAGGATCAGATCTTCTCTGCTTTGTACTGAACTTGGAACCACCTATTATATATGGGTGGCTTTATGTACCAAAATAGTCAGAATTCATTCTTTTGTGACCATTTTCAAACCTTTCTTTATCCCTTAGAAGTTAACAAGCCTGTGACTATACGTAAATAACTTTTGCTGGGATTGGCTGCCCAGCACTGGATCTCAATAAGAAACCAGTCTGGGATGAAACACTCCTTATTCAACATGAATTGGTGAAGCAAAACTGAATAGGCAGAAATATGTAAATTAATTGTTTTTCATGGCATCACAAAGGTAATGGATTTTAGTTTTTAGACCAAGGAATGAATGGTAGGTTTTGAGACAAATGTGACAGTATTAATAGAACATAGATAGATTGTGCCCTTCAGTTTTCCATGATAAGAACCCTTAATGGTATTATCAAGTCATTATTTGATAGTTTACTGAATCTACAAGTCCATGACAGACAAGCTACAAGTCCATGACAGATCTTCAAGCTTTTACACCTAGTATTAATCCATGCTATCCAGATGCTGTACACATCTGGTGGGGCTTTAGATGTAGATAGCAGCAAGAAAGATACAATTTAGGATTTCCACTGCAGGTGCAGCAAATTACAACTATTCTGTAAACTTGAATAAGAAATCCTCTTCATACAGAAACAGCTCAGGAATGGCAATTGTAAGTTATTGAGACTGAAAGAATGAGCGGGAGCACAAAACCACCAGTGACTGCTGCCAAGCTTTCTGAGGTTTCTCAGTCTTCAGCGCAGGGTTTCCATGCTATCTGTCAGGCACATGTAGGGTAGGCCACGATAATGCTGTGATAGTGATGAAACTTTATAATGTTGAAGGGAAGGAGGCGGGGGGCTGGTGGAGAGCAGGCCAGTCATGTTGATAAGATCAGGGAGGTATTGAGAGTAATAAATGATACTGATGGTAGCTACTGTTGAAAGCTATGATCACACATTTGTGGACAATGTGTAAAACCAAGTAGGAAAGAGCTTGTTGTTGAAGTCCTAAAATTATTATACCACAGATATGCCAATTTGTGACTAGGTTAACATGGCTAAGATCTGTAATGAAGGCAGCCTGATGAATTTGATCTGGGCTGTAAATTACTGAGTGTGATTAGAGCAACTTGCCCCTGTGCCAGATCTATGGTTACTTTGGTTGAAAAGGCTGTCATTTAACTACTGGTTTCATGTATGTGTAACTTTTTTCTTCAACCCGTTTGTGGTTCACCTCATGGTATGACCACTAATAGCTCAGTCAGCAGCTTCACATGTTTTAGTCACTTCGCAAATTCAAACTTCAGAGCTGGAGGACTTTCCAGAGACCTTTCTGGCGAACACTGTCGACCCCCATTAAACAGCACTTATATAAGCATAGGCTCCACCTGCCATCTCAGCTCTCTGAACTAGTCATCAGGGCCCCTGTGCAGAGTGGGAAAGGGGTCGTATTTTCACCATATTGCTCATCAGGTGCTTTTATGCTGGACTGGAAGAAAGAAACATAATGACTGTTTTACAACTCACAGAAATCACAGTCCTATTTTGAGGATTCTTATAAGAGGTGCTAGCCTTCAGTCTCAGAGGGATACAGCTGTGCATAACTGAGTGATTTCAGACAATACGCAATGCCCAATTCAAATAAACTCTATTTTTAAGCCTTTGGCAGAAGTGGAAAGAGTAAAGAAAATGCCCACTCAGGTAATAGTGTTTTCAATTATGATGTTAATTCACAAGTATTATGCCTGAGGAAAATTATTTGAGTAAGTTGTTTATTGAAAAACCGTACAGAAAAAGTTTTGGTGCCAAGATTTACTACTGAGGCAGCCTATTAACTTGCCTTAAACGGCAATAATAAACCGTTCTAAAATAACGGTATAAAAAAAGCAGTAAAAGGACAGGGTAGCTAATTAGCTCAGGGGAGCCAGTTAGCTCAAATTAGTAGGATTGTTTGTAATACTTATTAAAATAGTTAAGTTAAATACTTTAATAGATCTCAAGTACATTTAAGATCTTTGCTATGAAAAAAATTATAAATTTGGGATATATATATATGTTTTTTTTAATCCCGGCTGAATTTAGCTGATGTCATTATATGCCATTGGTTGGGTAGATTTCATGCAACAAGTACCAGAAATGGTGGTGGATTCTTTTTACACAGAATCCAGAATGACAGAAACAGTTGAATGGACCACAGAAAAAAACTCAAATGTTGTGGCCTTTCCAGGATTTGCTTTGTCCACAATGGGTTTGACATACTGAAGCAGAATGTACATATCACACATAAATAAATATAATTCAGGAATGTTTTGATGTTCGGTATGTAATACATACAATCATTCTGTTGTCTTATAATCTGTAGTAGTCATTATCAAATTCTGGAGGACTAAATCAGTCTTGTCTGCTCACAGAGCTGCAGGGTTATATCCATCATGGACGCCCCATGCCAAGGTTCCAAGTGGTGCTGTGTTTTGGAGATGAGTTCCCAGATCCACAGCGACAGAGCAAGATGATCACAGCTCAGGTAGGCATCACTTTTTTTAATTACTGCATGAATGAAGCTGTCAGTGTGTAATTAGTGGAGGTGACATTGTGTGGCTCAAAATTATGATCTGACTAAATGGCAGTGGCTCTTGAAGTCAAAGAAACTTTACATGTTTTTATTGGAATCTGTAAAGTGATTAGGCTGTGTGCAAAGTAGCTTAACAGCTAGTCAGCCAATAAAAAACAACTAGCTGTAGATAGATCCCATGCAAAGCAAGTCTATATATTATCACTATTGCCTACTTTTTTTTATAATAAGAGAAGCAGTGATGTAGTAGCATACTGTCAAAGAAAATGAACTATACTACTGTATATATTTCCCTACAATTATTTTACTCATTTATATTTACCAAACATACCATAACTCATTTCTTTGACCATTTACCAACCTCAGAATAAACACCAGCTGTTTGAGTTTCTTTACCTTTAAGAATGATATATGTAAATGGGCTCTGTTCTGACTGCCTTTTATGTATTGTGCTTCAGTCAAAAAGCAGTATAAGCTGAAACACTCCTTATAACTTCAACATGAATGGGTATGGCTAAACTGCTGTAGGCTGAACATGTGCTTTAGTTTTTAACATCACAAAAACCATTCATTCAAACATGCTGTTTTTACAGCCTAATTTCTGAATAGACTTGCAGTTTCAACCTTTAACAGTATTTATTTATTAAAATGCAATATGCATGTCCATGACATGGGCCCTTTACATTGTAACAGGCCACCGTAGCCGTTGGCATTAAAATAATTCAGATCAGGGATTGTAACTGGTATAATCTCCAAGTGCTGCAAAGGTCAATGAAGGTGACTTTACATTATTTGCCTAAAAGTTTGTTGGGAAAGTCCTCAGGGTATGGGGTTCTGAAGTGAGTCAAACAGATAAAACATGATACTAGTAACTGGACTAAGACTGTTCAAACTAAAAATATGTTTGTGTTGTTGTGCAGTGGACGTTCTGGTGTCAAACATCAGACCCAAGGACTGTGTTTAATTTTAATCTAACACTAAAGTTAGATTCTAAAGCTGGCCTTGATTCTAGCGCAATGGGTGCTTCATGATTTTGTCCCTGCTGTAAAGCTCAGATTTGGTTTAGCAGGAACCCCGTTCTTATAGATGTATATACAGCTTCACATTAAAAACGACTGTATCTAGCAATATCCTGACCTACACGTGAAATCATTTCTCTATTTCCTCTATCATGTAGTTGATAAGAATGAATAAGTCATCAGAGTGGAGATACACAGGAATGTGTAGGAGGGGAATTAGATGAATATTAAAATTACGAGGGCCTTAAAGAAGTCATTTTAAATGTCATCTGAGTCTGATTGATTCATATCACTGTGCTGTGTCAAAATAATGATATTTCTATGGATTCATAAATCATTACTTCATTTACACATCTGCATGTCTAAATGTGTGCCTAGCCTAGAGTTGCCACTGAAAACCGAGGCATTCAAACACATGATGCAGCTTTATGATTGTACAGCAAGCTTTTAAATAATACAAATCAAATCCAAGACTCAGCTTACATCCAGCACACTCACGGCCTGGCTTGTAAAAAGGCTAGATTTAAAGATTTATTAGGAAATGTTGAAATCCCTTTTCAAAGGAGCAGAACTTGCCAAACCTAATGTAAAGCTGACATCAGTGGTGCACAAACTGTACACAAACATCTATGAACTGTTCCAGGTGGTCATTTAACGGTACTGTGGAGCCCAAAATGGTTTGCAAGCTGTCCAATTTAGCATGACAGATCCTTCGCATAAACATCCATCCATCCATCCACCCAACCATTTTCTGAGCTGATTACCCTAACCTGGGTTGCAGAGCATGCCAGAGGCTGTCCCAGGGGGAAATATGGAGAAACATCCTGGACTAGCTGCAAGTCCATCATAGTTTACATAAACAGTGTAGTACATTTCTGTCTAATTGATTTGATTAATTAACTTTGGCTTCAGAGTGCACTGCATTAGCTACAGAGCTTGTGCAGAATGTGTTGTAGAAAATAGTCTGGGACCACCTAAAAAGACCAGAGCTGAAATGAACCACAGGTGCCAAAGAGTATTAAACATTTTTGGACCATGTTATCAAGTCATGCGTGCAAAATGACTGGATGTGCACATCTGCGTTTGGACGGTCCTCATCAATTTGGATAGAAGGAACGTAAAGTTAGAGGATTGTTGTGATACCACATTGTAACTACTCGTTGTTTACATATGGATCATCATCAGCATTTGCTGAATTTAGCATAACTGCTGGGATGGAGCAGTGCCAGATTGATGAATGTGTTTGTGTAAAAGATGTACTGACACATATGTAACATCTCCTAAACTTCAGCAACATGGAACTTGTGTTTATGGGTTTAGGTGGCTGGGAAGGTTGAGGTTACAAGGACCGTTAAAAGACCAGAACAGTTCATAGATGTTTGTGTAGAGTTTGCACCCCACTGTTGACAGCTTTACACTGTTTGGCAAGTTCTATTACTATTTTCAACATTATCTAATAAATCTTTGAATCTAGCCTATATACGGGCTGTGGGTGTGATGGATTTAAGATGGATCTTGGATTTGATTTATTTAAAAGCTGGTTGTATGATCATACAGCAAAATCATGTGTATGAATGCTTCTTCCGTTCAGTGCCAACTCTACTCTAGGCTGGGCACACTGGTGTAGACCTCATAAACCAGGAATCTCTTCTTGTAAAAAATATGTATTTCCCTAAATCTTGTGTTAACACCTTTTTTGAACCAGTTGTAAGTTCATGTAGTTTGACATCTCCAGTCAGGATCCAGCTGATAATGATCTTCTGAAAATGAGGGGTTCTAACCTCTCATTTGGAGGTTTTCCCTGTTCTGACAGCCAATGTTTCTTCTGTGTCCCAGGTGGAGCCCATGTTTGCCAGACAGCTCCTGTACTTTGCGGGCCAGACCAACGGTCATTACCTACGGGGTTATGAGATTCCCACTCAGGGGGCCCTGCCTGTGGAGGACTACCAGAGAAGCCTCCAGCACATGCAGGAATGAACTCCAAATAAACAAACCAACACCAGACTCCCTCAGCAATGCTCCTCTCCCACCGACCTGCCCCATTTCTCAATATGGAAACGACAAAAAGCCGGGCCACAGAAGCCCCCGGCAAACGAGAGGAGGACTGAGATGAACTACCAAACTGTTAAAATAGAAGATTCTCACCATGTTTAAAAACAAAACAAAATAAAACCAAAAAAAAAAAAAAAAAAACCTCAACCAAGAGCCAAGACGATGGTCAGCATTTCATACAATTCTGAAATAATAATAAAAGACCTAGTGGTGGGTGCCATGGTACTTAATCTGCATTAATGAAGTTGTCTCCTGAGTGCGGTCATGTTCTAGCTGTTTCATGCTATTTTACTTCTCTTAAAACATGGTGGTGGCCTGGTGGGTAGGATACTTGCCTCTGGATCAAGAGGTCATGGGTTCGAATCCTACCTTCAGCAAATCACTACTGGGCTCCTGAGCCCCAAGTTGCTCCCCTGCATAAGGAATGGAAGTCGCTTTGCTAAATGCCATAAATGTAAAATAACACCAAATGGTACCCCTGCAACCCATGCTGACCAGACATGAATCTAAAGCACCCAGTGAATGAGACATTGCAGTTAACTATAGTTTTTAAATCCATCAATATTGCTAGTGTTCCCGCGTGACTCTGATATTGATGGAGACAATTCAAAACCCAGCACTAGAAGGACCGCTAGGTCAGGTATCTCCAGGTGAATGTTCAGTAGGAGAAAGAAACTCTCAAATACAACTACGTTAAGTTGTACCAAACTTTGTGTCACATTCACTTTTGTGAAGAAATGTGAATATTTTTGCATCTGTACTGTGTGATAGTTTTGTACTTTAGAATTTTGCATTCATTTCCAACTTTGTAAACAATACTTTCAGGACTGTTTTCAGTGGTTTCTTCTACACCTTCTCCGACCAACTTGTATTCCTTGACTTTGCTATTAAAATCAAGCTAAACTTTTTTCCTCCAGTTTACATTGACATGATTGATAGGCTATTTATATTTTTATATTATGCAATATTGTCTGTAGGTTTCTGTCTCTGAACTGAAAGGTGCCTAATCTTGAATGTAATCAAAGCTATTTTGTTTTCCCTGAATTAACTCTCTCAAGAAGTCGTATTATGCTGAATACTAAGAAAGAGTTAGCGCTTCTGAGACTCGTTGGCTACAGATGAGTCTATATCAGACAATCAAAGACTGTCATCTTTTCTAGTGTGGAGTGTGTGTGTGTGTGTGTGTGTGTGTGTGTGTGTGTGTGCGCGCGTCTGCGGTGTACTGAGTGCTGATGGGAACTGTCACATGCAGGTAACTGCCCACAATACTTTGGCGAAAGATTTGAAAGGTTACAATGAAAAAGATGGGAGGGGAAAGACCTCTCCTTCTCTCTCTCTCTCCCTCCCTCCCTCCCTTCCCTCTCTCTCTTTCTCTCTCTCCCTCCCCCTTTCTTCCTTATGTGTCTTAGATTTTTACAGAATTGAGATTTTTGTAGAGTTGACTTTTTTTCATTTTTTAAAAAAATCTTGTCATGCCACAATCATGCTATGAATAAAATGTTTTTTTCCATTATATTACCTTTTCACTCCTGTATTTTATTCTGTAAAAGCCAATGTGTGTGTGTGTGCAAGCGTGAATGCCATCCATGCATACAAAGTGAGCTTGTGTGTCTTTATGCATGTATGTTTGCTTGTATACAAGTGTGTGTTTGTCCTCATATTTAACTTTCAGATATGCTTGAGTGATGGCAGTCAAGAGGGGAGTGTGGTTGAAGAGGGGGGGCAATAAAAACAGAGCGTGAAAAAAGAGAGAGAGAGAGACAGAGAGAGAGAGAGACAGGAAGTTACATTCACAGGTGCACAGGAAAGGCTGGCCCACAAGAAAAACAAAAAGAGAGAGAGAAATGGGGAGGGGCGGGGGGCTTTGCTCAAGGGCCCCACCATGTAACGCCACCCATGATGGCTATTGTGTTCTCTCACACTCAGCACACACTGAAACACTGAAGCCTGAATGATGTGCAGTATCTTAGTTGAATGGTGGATGTTGACTTACGTCTTGCTTTACAGGTCCTAGATACAGTTGTGGACTACTTGAGCACTGATGTACGTCGCTCTGGATAAGAGCGTCAGCTAAATGCCGTAAATGTAAATGTAAATGTGAAGGCCTGCAGATTCTTCATGTATCACTAGTGTCACACAAGGCTTGTTCTCTCAGCTGCTGGATATTCTCAATGAAAACATCTGGCTAGAAAGAGTCCAGAAGAACAGCCGACTAACTGCAACAGTACAAGCTTTCTGTTTCAGGCAATAATAAAACAATAATTCATTTAACTGCTTTCTTAGTTCACGCCAGATATACAAATCCAATGAGATCCCTAAAGGTTCCTTTATGGTTCTTGGCCTGGATGTACACATTTAGAAAGATCCATTAACTTGAACAGAACCTTTCTTTCATACTACAGTTCTTTAATCTGGAATTCTAGACAGCTACAACAAGTGGTTCAGACATAAACAAAGTCATGCAGAGTGGGTCTGGTGTGATTCATTGCAGAGAAACTCAGATTTCTTTACAGTGGTAGTGAGTTGAACCAGGAATCACAATGTCACAACACACGTGCTACCCAACTTTCAAACCTCAGGAGACGTGTAGCATCCCTGGTGGTTTTGGGTATTAAATGTCTGCTCATACTCATAGTCAGAAGTATAGGACCACTACACTTAGAGAGTGCTCATCAGGGTTTTTACTTAAATAAACAAATGGCATTTTGTTTAATAGCTGAACATTCATTTTGTTTAATAGCTGAACATTCTGGAAGGAAAATCACAGCTAGTACTTTGTTGTCACTGAAACCTGATCAGCACAAAACCTGTTGCCTATCGCTTTCCATCATCCACACTGCCTCTCTTAACGACTGTAACCTTGTTGTCTTCTGTTGAATTGTTTGTGTTGCTTTTCTAGATGTAAATTCCATTTAAATCAGTTACTTTCTTGCAGTTCTGACACACAGTGACTCTTGTTTCCACCCATTTGTTTTTCTAATTTCTCATTTCAAAGCTTTGATATCACTTTGAACTTTCTGTCTTGACACTTTGACATCTTCCCATGTCGACCCGTATGGTTTCCTTTTATATCTGTTCCAATTTCTTTTGACATGCACAAAATTTCACAGCCAGGTGGACACAAACAGCATCTTCTGTCACACACTGTATTTGATTTCTTTCTTTTATCCTTTCCATTGTATCAATTAGCTCTTATTGAGGACATGCTTCTGTTCAATTAGCCAAGTCCAACAGCTTGTTAAGGTGTGCAGGCACACTATTTTAACTGCAGACTTGTTTGCATTTTTAGACTTGTGCCAGTATTTGTTTTAGAAATGAGAAAGGAAAATGTCATTCCATAACATGTCTCCTCCACATGGCTGCCAGAACCATTATAGGAGTTTTCAAAATCTTTCGTTTTGTCTCTCTCCCAGACAACAGCCGGGCAAGATGTAAACCTCTGCCCACACTTACAGCTGGGTCATTTCCACAATAAAAATGCTTCCGGCGCTCGTCCACATTGCATGATTTCATACTTTCTCCCTCTCAAAACACTGCTAGTGGTACCCTAGTGGTTAACTGCTCCCTGGGCACCCCTCAATGGTGGCAGCCCCTTGCTTCACTTGGCGAATGGGTTAAATGCAAAGAAAGAATTTCAGTTTTGTTTACAATGTGTGCTATGCTGTGGTGTGTTTTTGGATAACTATAAGGGGCCACTTTACTTTCTTGATTTGGAAAAATCAAGTAATTAAAAAATGTTTGTGAATTTGTTTAAGGTGTTTCACAAAGAATCAGAATCAGTATCAGCTATTAAGCAATTTTAGCTTTGTGTCATCTGTGATTTGTTTATTTTCTATTAAGTAAAAAAGATGGGTGAAAAACTTCTAAGTTTGTTGCTTCTATCCTTTTTATAAACCCTTTTATTTAATATCAAAACCACCAGCTGATCTACACAAAGCCTTCTAAGATGTCTTCACTATAAATGGATACATAATAGGCATCAGACAGTTACTTTCATGAAATAACTTTTTGAGAGGGATCTTTGACAGGCCATGAACTCTTCAGATGTCTGGCTCCCATCAGCACTGCTGGGAACAATTCTGACTCTGCTAGTTTCTCTAAAATAGAGCATTTTGCATAAAACCACTCTGACTTTGTTTACATCTTAACCATTTGATTATCTGCCACCCTACAGATTTTCAGTTTCACAACCAATATATAACACATAAGCCACTGCACCACCCAAACAAGCAAGAAGCAGCACTGTACTCACACACTTTATGGTACACTTTATCACAATTGCCCGTCTCAGTACTGCAAGAAGTGTGAAGCGAAATTCAACACATAAATAACACTCAAAAACAAGACCTGCCAATAACCTGCATCTATATAAATCACTTCATACCAAAGCTGTTAGCCAGAAAGGAACTGAGGAAATTTCCTGACCATTTATTTCAAAGGATCTTTTGCTATGGACAGGGAGCAATAAATGAACAGTGATAAATATTATGCTAAATCAGCTAAGCTAACTACTAAACAGTGATCACTACTAAACAGTGATCACTACTAAACAGTGATCATGCTATCACAGGCCATTGCCATTCTCCATTTTTGATTTTGTGAACTTGTTAATTAGCCACATAGCACATGTGTTCTGTGTGGCTGCTCCCTATCCATAGTGAAGGATCAATTGAAATAAATGATGAGGGAATTTACACAGGGTTTTTAGAAAAGCTTTGGTATAAAATGTTGTATATTTGATCCTATGTTTCAGATTGGGAGCAATAAATGCACTCGAGTTAGCTATGCTAGCTAGTAAACAGTGATCAGGCTGTCACAGGCCATTGTCGTTCTCTATTTAATTCTGTGAACTTGTTAGTCAACCAACTAAGCCACATACCAAATGTGTTCTGCATAATGTTTAATGTGTAATCTCCTCAACCCCCCTTCTTGGTCTTCAGATCAGGAAATGGACAAAATTTCACTCCCGTCTTAAACCATGGAGTATCCGAGGTACACATTTTCCAGACACAAAACTGTCTGCCTGCTCTCATGTAGTTAAAGGTTGCTAATTGATGTTTACGGTGGGGATTTTAGTGAAGGGTTAGGGGCAGCCTGAGCAGCGACTGACATGCTCCCTAGCCACTGACAGTAAAATACTGTAATCTGTGATTACGTTCATGTTTAGTGAGAAAAGTATCTCAGGGGCATGCCGGCCCTGCTCACACACCTCATCAGTCATCCATTAGAGTTTCCTTTAAGGAACCGAAATTATCTCCTATGTGTGATCGCTTAAAAAAACTTTTTGGCACTTTTACTTTTAAAAAAATGAAGATGTATGTAAAGACGTGGCATCTGTTAAACTCTATGGTGCGAAAGGCTAAAAATGAATCCCTTGGGTTGTTTGCACATACCTGACCATCACATCTATATGTACATGGTGGGCATCCTGCTTCAAAACCATGGGTAATAGAGTTGGTACCCACATTTCTTGGCTATAACTGTCTCCACTCAGCAGAAAAACCAGCAGATGACCTTGTCTACCAAGGGTCAATAAATCAAAGCAAACAACTACTTACTCTTTCATGGAAAAATCCAACCAGTGGAATGTACAAATCAGCTGCTGTTTAGACTTTATGGCATGAAGTAAAAAGGGACACAAAAACTTTACAATCTTATGTAATTAATGTCCTTAATGCATATGTACCATGTGTTTGTAATCTCAAGCATGTCTTTGGGTTATTTTAGAGCATTATATAAACATATTGACATTAACTTAAACATCATATACATATCACAAATGTACAAAAAATGGAAAAGTAGAAGAAATACGAAATAGGCCAGTCCAATGATTCCCAGTGATGTGAGTGTGTTTTTTGTATACAATTACATCAAAGCGCTGTTGTTATACTGTTGTGTTATATAAGATGAGTACTGTGACACTTCTGGTAAGTGTGTGTCACTATGCTGAAGCAGAGAGCAGTTAGAGGATATGGTGGGCACGGGCGTTAGGGGATTCCTCCTCACCCTCAGGCTTGCTTTGAAGTGTCTGCCTAAAAATGTGCTTGTCCCTACTCTCTCACCGCTCTAAACTGTTTTTCAAGACAAACATCTGCCCTCTCTACCCTCTCTGCTGCCCACGTAGCACGCTCAAACCTCCGAGTGTGTCTGTCTTCGCAGAACACACATGCTCTCTCACCCAGACACACACAGGGTTTCAAAGAAAAACACTTCTCTTCTCTGTGGATTTGATATTCTGAGTATCATAAAAGAGGTTTGTGTTTGGTGTCCTGAGTCACCAAAAACCTTTATAGTTTAGAAACTTCCTAAAGACCAACAGTAACCTAGTGACTAATTAACTGTCTGTAAAATTATTGGTCTGTATGCATTTGTAGGAACAAATGTTCAGTAACGGTTGAAAAGCTGCAACAAACAAACAAGAGCCTGAAAAATGGTGAGTGAATATATTCATGGTAGTACTTCACTGAAGGCCAGAATTCATATGACCACATGGCACATACAAAACTAACATAAGCATTTATAAAAGCTTGTTTCAACATGTGTTGGCTATCATAAAGGATGCTTTAGCCGATTCTGATATCCTTTCACCTCAAAAAATGTTATGGATACAGATGTTTGTTGGAATGAGCCTTTATACAGGTTTATGTCAGCAAGTGACTATGTGTGTGTCATGAAGCCTTAACAATATTGGCCTGCAGTGAAGCGTTACCATAATTTTCTGACTTGCTGTACAGCAAATGTATAGCAGTTCTTTTATATTTCCTTTGAAAAACCTATTGAACATAGACAAGCTAATTTAAAGAGATCTTATCTTCTAAATATTAGGCTTTTTACAATGATACATTTTAGGGTCTCTCAAAACTCAAGGTGAGTTCAAAAATCCCTCGAGTTTGTTCATTTCTTTTCTGAAAGCTATGAAGACCAATAAATGGTCCAAAGATAGCACAAGTCAACTGAGGGCACAGGCCATCTCAGTCAAAACAGAACCAAAACCAAACGATCTGGAAATGATCCAAGTGTTGCTGCAGAAAACGCTGAGAAGCATGAGTCACATCAGGAGAAAGTATATCTTTTAATAAATGCCTTCCAGTTTTAAAATCAGAGCATTGCTCACAAAATTCACGACAGTGGTCCACCAGATCTGGGTGGCAGTTTGGCACATTTTGGAGTGCATGTCTTCCTTTAGAGTTATAGTTTGGGGAATAACCAAAGCTAGACAAACCTACATGTAGTAAGCAAATGGTGTAAATGATCAGGGAAGACTGAATTTTATTTATTTATTTATTTTTTTTTTTGCTTTACATTGATGCTATGAGGCTAATGTGGCTAACAAGTAATGGCTGCTTCCATTTTTGCATCAAGTGAATTTCTAAATCAGGGGTCACCAACCTTTTTGAAACTGAGAACTACTGAGCCTACTGAGGGAGAACTACTGAGGGCTACCAGTTTGAATAGAGTTTACCTAAACTTTTCTAAATTTCATGTATAATAAACGTGTTTTACATGCTTTTTTTTGATACTGTCATTTTCAAATTCATATACTGTAAATCATATACTATAAACATAGACACTCCTCACTGGTAAGTTGTGCTATTTTTGGAACAGGTCTGTGTGTGGGCTATTCATGTGGTCCTTGGAGGCACCTTGGTGCCCTCGGACACCATGTTGGTGACCCCTGATCTAAATCACACACTTTATTGTGTGATGTACTGTTTTACTAGTTGGTAAAACAGTCGTCACACAATAAAACCATAACTAGCAGCCATCCTGAAGTCTTTTGTTAAATTTTGTTGACAGATAAACACTGATAGATAAACACTGATAAATGCTAACAGTGTGTCATACAGTTTGAAAACCATATAGGAAAGCCTTTTAGAGATGATGAACACTTCCAGACAGTTTGAGGCATGCTGCAAATTGGGTGACTATACACTTCTGCTACTTATTAGCTATCTGAGCCTCATTGCTTCAGTGGAAAACTGGGGCAGCTGGATGGCCTTGTGTTTAGGGCGTTGGCCCCGCCATCAGAGAATTGGGGTTCGAATCACAACTGCTAGTGTCACTGCTGAGGTACTCTTGAGCAAGGTACTGTCCCCACACACTGCTCCCCGGGCACCTCGCTGGCGGCAGCCCCCTGCATCACTTGGTCAATAGGTTAAATACAGAGAAAGAATTTCAATGTGTGTGTGTTTAGTTGTATGATTATACATGTGACAAATAAAGAATCTTAAAAAGAAGGAAACTTTCGTCATGCCTTGGTTAGTCGACTTTATGTGTGATAAGGGAAAAATACTGCAAATTTGATTTTTTGCGATACGGGGTATGAGGAACATAGCAAATATTACTACAGGAAAGGCTGCATCAAATCATCAGACTCTGCATTATTAACTACAGCAGAAAAGGTAAAGCTAAATACTTCAACCCTGCATAGCTTCTTTCCATTCTCCCTAGTGCTCTTTCTCTGTCTCTCTATGTCTATTATCATGTCCTTAATGTTCTTCTTCAGTTCCCTGCCAGAGCTACCATCTGAAACTATTTCAGCAGTGATACTGATCTTATCGCTAGTGTGATGGAGTAGGAGAGGAAATGGTTATCAAAAAATAGTTTCCTTTTGGCTTTGTGATGGGGTCATTTTTACCTAGATTTGTGTTTTCATGCAATAGACTCTGCAATTGAAGAACCATGGATGGTTTCATCATGTAACGGCATTTAACCAGAAGAATCACATACAAGTGAATTGAGAACTTTGTGGTGACAAACAGGCAGAAGCAAGAGGGAACCATCAGCACCCCAAGAACACAAATTTGGGATGGGAGGGCTTCATCCCCTGGTAAAATCTGTAACCCAACTAACATTTGCATACGTATATATATATATATATATATATATATATACACATTATGGCATTAACACAAAAGTCGACTTCAGAGGCACAAGTCGACGCCCCCTGAGAGAAGTGGGTTTTCGTGGGGTTTTTTTTCCTTTCTCTGCCCTCGCTTGTTTACGCAATGCAGTCTCTGATTGGCTGACGCTGACACACGTTCCTTGGTTTAACCAATTACTATAGTACCGTCATAAAAAAGGCGGTACTGTTGGCACGTAGAGTGGGATCTAAACACGAGACCACAACAAGACGAGAGACACGGCAGCAGAAAACACAGACACACATCACATGTGTGGAGATCCTTCACTCTAGACACACATGCGTGTGTGACGTCATCACGACTAGTCGACTCGACTTCGACTATCTTGATGGATAAGTCGACTTGAAAAATCAAAAAGTCGTTAATGCCCCGCGAGTTTGCGATTTCAGTCGTTCGCAGATTTCTTCTTAGAACCTAACAAATACTTGTTTCCGGAAACTTTTTTTGTGGCAATATACAATTTTTTTGTGCTAAATTATTAAGAAAAATATAATTTACTAATTTTGTAACATAAATACTAACGTAAATTCAGCTACATTTCCATATAAAATATAACTGTATAAATTTGGTACTGTGGAGAGAACACAAAGAAAGCGCGTCTTAGGATGGTGAAATACCCGTGTACGCAGAGGCGCGAGGTTTGAAAGTTGCTGCTGATTGGCTGCTGCCCTGTGACACATCTCTGGCAGCTGCAGTCCAGCATTCCCACATCATAACAGTGTTCTAGTGTTTTTTGTTTTGTTCTTTTTAAATGCACTGTATTTTATTACTGTAAATTAAATTGAATTATTACTGTGTTTACCCTGCATATACCAAAGAAAATGACAGCACATACCAAAGAAAACACGCTTGTATGTATTACAGTACAGTGCATATATATATGCAGTATACACTGTACAGTACGTATACGGGTTTACTTTACATTTTATACAGGTAATGTATTAAGCTGAGTTTAAAATGAAATTAAAGTGTTTGGGGAGCATATTCGGGGCCATATTTAGGGTTTACACGATAAAAATAGACATTTTAGGGTTTTTTTACCTCATCACAAATTTGCGGATTTTCACAATTTGCTGGGGCCCTTGGAAAGTAACCTCCATGAATTTCGGGAGTTTACTGTACATATATTATGGGGTGAGGAGGCGGAGCAGTCTTACAAGTCTGCCAGACTGAGCAGAGGCTTCTCCCTTGACGAGGGCCAGGTGAACGGCGTTAAGGGAGGAGCCGGGACTCTTTAAAACACGGGCTCTCCAGTAGTTCAGAGGGCAGCCAGGGAACAGGGAGAATGGCCAGAGATGGGAGATACAGAGGTAGAGTTGAGCTTGTGGTTTGTTGAAGCCCTGAGGGGTGGTGGTTTGGTTTGTGTTTTTGAACTGGTATGTCTTTTGTTTAAATAAAGCTCTGTTGTGCATCTGCACTGGTGTCTGTTCCTGGGTGTGAGTTCCCAGCCTGTGGGCATGCGTCACAAAATACCTCAGTGGAGCCATTGGCAGTCCTGGGATTTGAACCCAGGATCTTCTGATCACAGGGGCACACTGTCCACCAGCTGCCTTATAGATTTGGGGATCTGTGCAGTTTTTTTGTATATTAAAGTAGTATAATCTAATTACTTTCTTTTTCAAACTGAACTCACTTGATGACATGAATATCCAAGTGAAGCAACCTGTTAAAATAATACACCACCATTAGAAGGGCATCAATTAGGGCAGCATGTAAAGCAACAATCATCTCAACTTTGGTAACTGATTAAAAAAATGTGACTTGAAACATTTCAGTCAGAAACCACTTAATTTGAGCTAAACTTAGCATCATGTGTTGCTAACAGACTACAGCTTAAGGTTTCTGAGTGAACTCGAGCTTAGTTAAAGTTGGTTCCCAAACTGCCATGGTTAAAACAATGAAACATGCACCACTACACATCTGAGATGATGATGATGATGATGATGATGATGATGATGATGATGATGATGATGATGATGATGAAGAAAATAATTCTCATACAAACTTATTAGTTATTAGTTCTTTTTAAATTTTATTTTATTTATTTATTTTCCCTTCTCCCTTTTTTCCCCTCAAGTGGAGCGAAAAACTCACAAAAGAAAAAAAAATGTATTCAGTCAAATTTGGCTTGAAGCGATAAACAACAAATACCTCAAATACTTGAATTTGATAATCAGAAGCTTTGTCTTCACAAAACAAGCCACAGGCCACACAGCTTTAGGCTACAACACAACATCAGCAAAAACCTTTGAAAGAACAGTAACAGTTGCTGTTAAAAATGTCAAACTGGGGATCCCAAGTGGTGCCACAGCCTTAGAACTGATATCAGGAAATCTTGTGTGGCGCTAAAGTGATCTGTGCCTCGGGGTCCAAGAGAGCACAATTGGCTTCACCCTCCTCTTCCCCAGCACCATACACGCCAGTGTGGGTGTCTGATAGCTGACAAAATAACAGAATTATGCTGTAAAATGACAAGGTGTTAGTGATATAGAAAATCCTAAACCTAGACAGTGGGTGGAACTGGAGATAAGTAAACAGAGCAGAAAATCATTTTGGAAAAATGTGTTTTTTGTTTAGGTCTGATAACACATGCAAGCATAGTGAAGATTGCTTTGAAGTCACAACAAGTTTGATGGTCATCTCGTGAAGGAAAGCAGTACCTGGATAGATTACTAGTGTCTGGTGAGGACGATGTAACGTAAGATAGATGCTGGTGGGTCCAGGAAGGTACATCCTGGAGATCTACCTGCCTGAGAAGTCCAGTTCCACCTGCTCTGGCTAATGAACCTCTTCATAAGTCCATGACTGTCTGGAGTGCTAAGTAAGGGAGAGGAGATGCAGGTTGGTACACGGCAGGAAAATAAATCTTCAGGAGGAGGGTTGGTGACCATTGTGGTAGTGGACGCGGATGGAAACTCCAACTGCTGATGGTGGTACAAAATTCTAATTCATTAACTTTACACACTTACTATCGATGTTGCTCATGACATACTACAAAATATGGTTATATAATGTTTTAAGGGTTATTTTGGGAACAAGTATTGATGTGAGTGTGTAAAAATGTTGTTTGGAACACACAACATAATTTTGGTTTGAATAACAACTTGTGATCTTGAAAATACCCCTGGTGTTTGTCAAGTATGCAAGACAAACCTTTAACCTGAAGTCGAGTTTGATTTAACTAGCCACTGATTTCCAGCAATCTGAGAATGTGAACGCTTTGTTTTTTTCATTTCCCCTCACATCGGATGAACTTAACCTATCCATTTTCCAGATGTTACCAGGAATCAAGAAAACAAATGACAAGTGTTTTGATGACAAGTTTTTTATTCTATTTAAAAAGTGACAACGCCCTCGTGCATGCTAGCTCACGATTAACTGATATAAAAGCAAATCATTTCAAGACATAAGTATATCTCAAAATAGCTTCTGTTTTCTATTTTTATTACAGAGTATATGGGGCTACCCCTTACCACAAACTAAACAGATATTTTTAAACAATATTACAGAGTTTGCTTTGATGGAAAAAAAGCATATTCATTAAGTTAGTCTGCAATACTGTTTGAACCTTCATGCCACCTAAGAGTAATACAATGCTCATAACATCTTATTGAAAATGAGCACGCCCTGTGGGGAAAAACTGAGAGATGACTGTTTCTGTCTGTGGCAGTTCACAGATAGAGCTAATGATAATAGTTTTGGTAGTTTCACTGGGGTGTTTTTCTGCCTTGAGTCTTCTAATACAATTTTATCTGCTTTCCAAAGCATCTGGATGAATATATATGATATTCATATGGATGAATATACAATATGAATAGGTGCTATTAGGGATGATACTACATTTTCTTTTCTGCTTCTGGAGCTGAAGGAGCGAAACTGAACATCGATGTACAAAATGGTGAACCTGCTGACCAACCAGGTGTTTCACATCCACTTTCCCACAACCTCTTTCTGTCTCCATAGGAACATGCTGAACAGTAGAACTCATTCCATTGGATGGCCTCTTCACTGCGGTCATGTTGGTCAGGGCGGGCGGAGAGTCTCGGAAACCAAAGTGAATTTATTCGCATGCCAACATTACATAAACGTCTGTGTTGCCTCCATGTGAGAAACAACGGATAATTCACAATTGCGGATCAGACTAGCACTCAGGTGCATATCTGCCCTTAATGTGGCAACTTGATGAAAAGTCACATTTCCATAGTTTTCAGTTCAAATGTAGTTGATCAACCTTGGTGTCTGAAGTTTGCTACTTTAGTCTTACATTGGAGCTACAAGGCTGTTGACACTAACATCAGACAACATCTGGGTGACTCAAGACGCCGCCCAGCTCCTGGTACAAGCCATGGTTATCTCTCACCTTGATTACTGCAATGACCTCCTAGTGGGTCTCGTAGCTTGCATGGTGAGACCCTTACAGCTGGTTCAGAACGCAACGACTCGGCTGGTCTTCAACCAACCGAAAAGGTCGCATGTCACCCCACTGCCGATTGACCTACACTGGTTACCAATGGCTGCCTGAATTATGTTCAAATCACTAACTTTTACCTACAGAGTGACATCTGGGTCAGCACCCAGCAACCTTAATCCCATCACCCAGCCTTGTGTTCCTCCAAGGAACACTGTCTGGCTCTGCCATCCCTACACACAAGGTAAACCCAGGCCAGACTGGTCTTATTTCTGGATCTGTGCTGGTGGAATGAGCTGCCAAGGGTGACCAAAGAATCAGAATCAGCTATTAAGAGAGAATATTTGCACCCTATGTAAAGATTTTAGCACTTAGAACTTTCCTCTGGTTCTCACACTGTCCTGAAACTTGAATGTTTCCTCAAACTGTAACTTGCTTTGGATAAGAGGGTCTGCCAAACAAATGTAATGTAACGTAATGGAAGCTTATAGCTAACAGCTTAGCATTATGCAAACTGCAGGCCTAAATCATTTGAATACTTACCTCAAACGCTATTTAGTTGTTCAGTAATCCTAAAATGCCAGCATTTTACATCTAACTGCATCAGTTGTTTGGATACAGTTCACACATTCATTTAGAAAATCCCAGCCCTGTGAAACCAAGGCACTGTGTTGTTGGCTTATGGTTTTAAGGTGCGTTGTGCATGTACTGGTTCACTTACTGACTCTTCACCTAGAGAGTTCATTGCTCGGAAAATATTTAAGGAAGGGAAAGCGTGGCTGAGTTTCATTACTTTATAATCAGGCATGTTATGGTAGACAAGAAAAAACAAAGGCCGCATAAGGTACCCAACAGCAAAAACAGGCAACATAATTTCTCCAACACATATCCCATTAGCTGCAGTTCTAGCTCATTAGTTAATCAGTTCGTTCTAAAATATGCCTGATTTCTCAAAGGTCATTGGCTTATGGACGGGATAAATATCTGAATATTTTTACCTGAAAACTTTCCTTGGCAAGAAACAAAGAAACACAAAGTGTAAAGTTTAATAAGTTTAATTTATTTGTGGCCCCTCCTCCAGAACGTTCAGCAGTGATTTGTTTTTAGCTCTTCTGTGCAGAAAACATGACCAAATATGAGTTACAGACTTAGCTCTCAGAATAACTAACAATAAATTTGTTTTCTTTCTCCAAAAAATCCAAGTGATTTCTCTATTACTGCGCACAACACTGCACACCTCACAGCAGTGGCTTATCCAGAATCAGAGTGGAAAACACGACACTCTGCTGAACAGCCTTGTGTATATAGGCCTGTAGAAGTTACTTTAGAAGGTATTTCTTATTATCTGTCAGCCTAGAGAGTTATCCCAGAGAGTCAGGTAGAAATATTTAGGGAAGGGAAAGCGTGGCTGAGTTTCATTACTGTATGTTTCAGTGTCTGTGCACATATTTTCATGATTTTATACAATATTTCAAGATTTTTGGGGTAAAAATTGTCACATTCTACTCCATGCAGCGTAGCTCAGAAAATTATTTAAAAACAAAAGGCTAAACATATAATGTCTTTAATGAAAGAATGATTTAAAACCATCACAAGTGACCTACAAACAATCCAAGATAGACAGGCTGTAACCAGATGCCTTGTTTGGACAAATGACACTGGTTCTTGTCACTGTCAAAATAAATAAGGAATAAATTAATAAATATTCATTTTTTAAAAATAAAATACCTTAATAATTAAGTATTTTGAAAACAACAGAAAAGATTATATATGGTTTTGCTTAAATAAATATTTCTATCATTAGTAATGATAATGATGGATGCTTTGTTCAGACAATGATGTGTGTGTGTGTGTGTGTGTGTGTGTGTGTGTATATATA
>JBBIGA010118129.1:0-10035 GCA_037576975.1 Alestes dentex | reverse complement strand
AGCATGCAGCGACCCCGCCCCCACCCAAACCCCGCCCCACGCCCTAACCCCGCCCCACGCCCAAACCCCGCCCCCACGCGTAGACCGATGCGTCCCCCTCACATTAAAAATGCTTCCGGCGCCCCTGACCCTATCAGTCACCATTTAGTGCTGATACTGGCGGTGTTACGCACTGCACATAAAATACATAGGGTAGTGAAGCATTGTCGTAGTACGAAAAAATGAAGCGTTGTCCTAGCACAAAAAAAAGGCCTAATGCGTAATCGCAGCACGTTTTTAATAGATTTTATGTCATGATGGCTGCACGAAAAGTCGTGAGATCGGGTTGGTTTAACTATGAACTTAATTGTCAGATTACATCTGACAATTGACTTTTAAAGAAAAGTAAGAGGCCTCTTAAAGTCACACATGAACACAGCACACAGAGTAAACAGTCTGAAATTCTCTCTCCATTTAACCCTTTCACCAAGTGAAACAGTGGGCAGCCACGAGTGCAGTGCCTGGGAAGCAATGTGTAGGCACGGTACCTTGCTCAAGGGTATGTCAGTGGTGCCAGTGGCAGTCCCAGGATTCGAAGCCACAACCTTTTGATTGCAGGGGCAACTCCCTAACCACCAGGTGTCAGGGTAACTGGCTTGTCAAAATTGGGATCCAGTATTCACATTCACACACCTCTACACTCACACACACACACATTATTTGTCCAGGGCTGCTGCATATGAGCATAACCCTATCTTATGTAAAGCATCAGCTAGCAGGGGATAAAGCCCCCAGAACTGTGCTGTGGTGTTGTGGACAGTGGTGTAATGGGGTAGACAGTGGAGTGATCATAATAGTAATAGTAATAGTGGAGTAATAGTAATCTTACGGAGTAACAGAGCTCCAATACCTTTGGGATGAGCTTAAGTTCCATGTTCCTAACATCAGTCCCTGATCTCATTGATGCTCTTGTGGCTGAATGCAGTCAAATCCTCTCAGCAATGTCCTGTGGGTAGCTGTCTTAGAAGAGCAGAGGCTCTGGAAGAAATTGGAAGAAAGGGGGACAAACACACAAACAGAATGTGATGTCAGTCCTGAAGGACTGCCCTTGGTCACCTTGATTGCAGCAGTGGGGGTAAAGTGGATTTGGGTGTGTGAAGTAAGCCAGGAAGTAAACATACTGCTTGACTGACTGCACTGCTCCCTCTCACCTTGCCTTATCTGCTTATATAAAGCCATTCTAACTTCTGCGGTGCTGCGGCTCATGCACACACACGCTAAACTAGATTCACATCACACAAGATGGATCGGAACTGTTCATGGTGACATCAGTCTGAATTTGGGCGGATGGCAGTGTACGTAGTTCACACGACTTTGACACCTATTGTTTTGTCTTAAATGATAAGACAAAATAAATAAGGGTGCTGGTCACATGACGGTACACAACCTTGGCTGTAATCCTTAATCTGCTTTTGGGAGGGATGGGGGTGGGGGGGGGGCAGGGTGCCTTACTAATCTTGGCACCACTGGGTATGCAATAAGGGTGACATTGCACTCAAAATATTTGTTTAAGTCTTCAGGAGAAATCACAAACAATGACTGTAAGTCTCTCTCATATCGAGTTTTCTCTCTCTCTCTCTCTCTCTCTCTCTCTCTCTCTCTCTCTTTCTCTCTTACCCTCTCTTGCTCTCTTTTCTCTCTCTCTCTGCATTTAACAAGATTTGAAGGGTTCGAACTTTGCCCCCTCTGCTTAAGAGCTCACGCTAACATGCTAATGGCCCCACCCTAAACTAAATCCCCGCTACCAGCCCTACCCACCATGTGACAAAACAGAGAAGAGAAAGGAGAGTTTGAAAAGAACTGAGCAGTGACACCAGTTTTTGTTTTTATAGTTTTGTTCTCCAGCATGCTGCATTTGAAATGAAGGAGTGAGATTAAAGTGCAAAATGTGAGCTTTATGTTACATCTGTATAATAAGTCCCTTATGGGAAGCACAGCTGATTGATTTTCACATTCTGTTGATATTTGTCAGCCACTCTCTACCCCTTGGTGTCCCTGCTGAGTTGTCAGTAGTCCACTGACCACAAATATTCAGCTAACAGTGGTCTGATGAAGGGCTAGAGCATGACTAACACAAACTGTGGAAAAAATGAGCTGTAGTTTAACTGCTCACCTAGGGTGGACATATCTAATAGCATGTCCTGTAAGTGTGCACTGCATTCAAAATGCGCAGAAATAACACTGTAAAAAAAGAAAAGTCAACTAAACTTAAAGTGATAAAGTGGATTACATATCCTTTCTTTACTCAACTTGAGAATCTCAGTGTGTGTGTGTGAGAATCTCAGGTGTGATGGAAACTCAAGTTTCTTAGTTTAGTCAAAAGTTCATATTTTTACACACATTTTTGGATTGTAGATACAGATGTTTTGCCTCCGTTTTTAGACTTCTCTTGGGTTCCCAGGTATGGATGACTGTTTCATTGCACAGTCGTGACCTCCAGATGTTCAGGTGAATGCTTAGAGCAAACGTTGTGAGTCTTATCCACAAAGGGTCGATATAGCTGCATCAGCCAAGTAGAAGTATATCTGAGTCATCTGTTGATCTCCGTCTTCAAACAATTGACTTACTAAATGAGGAGTGCTCCTGCTACAATGGAGTGGAAACCTGCAACCACACTGGCCCTATTATAATAATGATAGGCTTAGATGGTTACCCTACTCAGGAACCACCAATTATTTAGATATATATAGAAACCTTGATTCTTTTGTCAGGGAAGCATTTTTATGTTGACGGCAAACTGCAGGTGCTTGACTTTGCTTGACAGCTGAGGTTTCTTCTAGCAGCTACTGTTTGGTTATGTATGTAGTGTCTGATAGTCATGCTAACCATTTGTGTTTTAACCGCTTATGTGAATTTTGATACCAAAATATACATGGGAATGTATATCTATTTGTTTTTTCTCATAAGAGACCAACAAATGTGGCACACAAAGATTTGAGAAAAAATTATTTTATGATAAAAATGTTTTTTTTTCTCTTTCAGTTATTGTTCTTAGGTCAGAAGGATAAGCAACCCCCCCCCATCCCCCACCCCCCCGAAATTTTACAGCCAACTTTGCTCATGTTTGGTGATTAAAATCAAGACTCTGGTTCAAAATGAGTTAAGCTTTAATGCACAACTAATTCCATGTGGTAGCTTAACTCTCTCTGATGGATAAAAGATGATTATTAATGGACATAGTAGTAATGGACTACACTTCTCTGTCCTGCTTCCAAGGAATGGGATTCAGAAAAGCTTAGCCAAGTGTTGTGGGATTTCTGACATAGCTAGCAGTCGGCCTGTGCCACAGGGAGATACTATAGCATTGGCTGTTAATGCTGGAGAGAACTAGTCATTCTATCACCACTGCTAAAGTCAGGCCAAACTCCTAGAGCTCCATATGCAAGCAGATTGCGCTCTCTAAGAGTGGCTGGCTGAGCCGCGCTGGTGGTCTCACACCCTGGCAGAAGGCATGAAGACCATGTTGAGCTTACGCTTAGTGCATGTGTAAATGTTAGAGATGGCATGGTTTTCAGTGTGTGCAGATGGACTGCTGGTAGGAGGGTGCTCTATATACCATGTTATTGCTTTTAACTGATCACAAGTGGATACTGAAACCTAGCAGATGGTCACATATGAAATACACCCACCTTCCTAATGAACTCAAACAGTTTTTTTTTATCCTCCTCTTTGTGATTTTGATATAAATATGTTTTCAGACTGAGTTAATTAAATAAAAACCTGACTTAATTAAATCACAACTTGGTAAATCACAACCTGGTGATTCCTTAATTTACAATTAATAATTAGTATGCTTCCTATGAACTAATCTTAATCATCGGTTCAATAAAGCTCTTGAAGGCACTTAGTTCCTAGAGTTTTATTGTAGGATGAAGGTTTCCTTTCACTGGAACTAAGGGGCCCAAACTGTAGAAATCAGCTCCAGACCATTATTCCACCTACACCAAACTTTTGACAGGTACTATTTTCTAGTGTCCACCAAACCCTGAGTCGATGGATCAGATTGCCAAACAAAGAATTACAGCTTCAAATGCAGTGGTGGTTGGCTTTATATTACTCCAGCATATGCCTAGTTTTGTGTATGGTACTCTTAGGCTTGTATGCAGCTTCTTGGTTGGCTGAAGATGTTGCTTCCACAGGTAGGTTGGAGCTCAGTAGTGAGTACTGCAAATGAGTATATAACTTTTTGTGTTGTTACTTCACCACATGGAAGTCTCATTCTATGAGCTTGTGTGGCCCACAGGTTTGCTGTCAAGCTGCTCCTTGACATTTCCACCTACGGTTGCTTGGGGCAGATTTGTCAGAGCAAACATTTCATGAACTGCCCCAGGTTAAAAAACACTGAGATCTCCAGATTAACCCATTCTACTGCCTGCGTTTACCTATGCAGACTGCAAGGCTGTATGTTTTTATACACCGGTTAGCAGTTATGTGGTTGAAATAGTTGAACTCACTAACCAATTACTTCTGCAACCCCAAGAAAGTGACCAGAACATTTTTCATCCAGATTTCAGATCTCTTTGCCAGGGACTATCTGAGCACTCTTACCACAGTCTGCTCTTCATCTCAGCACTGACACCCAGCCTTTTCTCTCTGTGCCCCCAGAGATTCCCAGTGACCTTCCCCAGCGTGGCGTGAGGAAAATATTTAGCATTGAGCATGAGCGTAATTGGGATAATACAGTGGTGTAAGAGAGAGCTGAGGTAGGAGAGAGACTTTTAAAATGGGAGAATGAAGAAAAGTCTTGTGGATGAGGGAGAACAGGAGGGTTTGGTACAGGGTGGCTGAAAGGGTCTCATGAACCCTGGCTATGGGGTCAATGAGAGAGACCGACAGAGAGAGAGAGGGGAGAGGTAGGGGGTTTAAAATACACTCTTTCTTGGCCCACCCTGCTGGGTTCACTCTGTCATAGCCTCTGTCCCCATCTGGACTGTGTTTAGCAAGCCCCAGCGCACACAGTGCAGTCAGCTACAGGGTTACACAGCCTGACACATAATACATGCAGTATGGATGGATAGATGAAGCACTGAGGTTTGCGAGTAAAAATCTCAGAAAATCTTGTGATATTTATGCTATAATAGTGCCTTTTGTCACTGAAAAACACAAAATTAACATTTTTTTTGTTGTGAGATATATCTGGACATGTTTGAGGAAATACAGTACTGTGCAAAAGTCTTAGGCACCTGAGAAAATTATACTTTAAAGGTGTTTACTACTGGGCAATAGTGTCAAGCTACTGAGACAGTACGAATATCACAATAAATGCAAATAACATTAATACAGAAAACAGTGGTTTTATGTATGACAAAGTGTTCGCATAAACATTTCCGTACCTCTTACCTTATGGAAGCCTAGTATTACTTGTAGCTCCCATGAAATACCTGGGCTGGCTCAGATATTTCATTATGTTGAATTAGGTGTGTTGCTTTTGGAGTTATATAAATCAAAGCAGTGACTGACGGCAAAGAGCAGAAATCTGGAACCAACCCTGTATTGTTCGGTCACATAAAATATCAACTACTTAAAAAAGATTTTTTTTATTGCTTTCTTGTTTGTTTGCATTTACTTGTGTTTTTGCTGGCAGAAAGAAACCAAACTGCTGATACAAATAACAATTTGTATAGGCGCCTAAGACTTTTGCACAGTTCTGTATATTACATATGCACACAAGAGTGAGGTGTCTATCTCTTAAATACACACACATGCACACACACTATCTGCATATATGACTCATCAGGGGCCTGAGCCATTGCATTGCTTTAGTCTCGCCTGCTGTATGTATGACTTAGTATTGAAATGTAATTATTTTATGGTATCCACAACAATGCATCGATGCTACAAAGGACTGTAAAAATCTGTCATTCAAAATCAAATTTCTTATTAAATGAATACTGAAGTAGTCAGTCTATTCAGCATCAGAGAGCTAAGCATGCTGTTCCACATTCTGGACTCGTGATTGGCTGTATAAATTATGCATCAGCAAAAGCACAATGCTAACAAAGACTCCAAGCATCCAGAGATCAAACAAAAGAGGTCTGAAGTATGAAACTCACATTTATTGGAAAGTACCAACTTTTTGTAGAGCCAGAGAGATCTATCCTACAAAATAAAGTTAGGACCCACAAAATGGCCCTGATTTTTCACAAAAGCATGTTTTTAAAAACTGTCTGACACTTCACACATATACATACTTCAGAGAAGAGGAATGGTGAGTTTCTGAGTGAGAAGTGAGACAGACAGTGTTGTGTAATGACTGGCTGCTCTAGAGGAGGTCAGATGAATGTGCTTCTTTGGGATCATTCGAGTTTCAATAGTGGATACTGCCCCGTTGTCTCACACGGGCCTGCTTTTGTGGGCATTAATCCAGCCTGAAACAGATACTCTGACTGTGTTTAAAAATACATAAACATCAGTCCTCCTTACACTCTGCCTTTTTCCCTTTCTATCTCTCCCCAGTCATCATCCTTCCATTCCTGCTGCCCTCTTGCATGCACTCATTCACCCCTCTCTCTCTACCATCTCTCTCTCTCTCTCCCTCTCTTTCTCTCTCTCTCCCTCTCTTTCTCTACCATCTCTCTCTCACACACTTTCTACCATTTCTTTCTCTCTCACACACTTTCTACCATCTCTCTCTCTGTCTCCCTCACTCCCTCTCCCCCTCTCTCTCACTCTATACCATATCTCTCTCTCTCTTTTCTCTCCCATCTTTCTCACTCTGTCTCTCTCCCTCTCTCTCACACTCTCTACCATCTCCCTCTCTCTCTCTCTCTCTCTCTCTCTCTCTCTGTCTCTCCCTCTTTCTCCCTCTCTCTCTCTTTCGCTCTCTCTCTCTTCCATTTTCTGTCTCGCTTCCTCTCACTCGATTTCTCTTTATCTCTTCTGCCTCTCTCTCATGCTCTCCCTCTCTGCTTTTCCTTCTCTCTTTCATCTTGCTTGAACTTTTAATCCCAAGAAAACTCAGCACCGTAAAAAATAAACCTCTGATCAGATTAGCATTCAGATGCGATTCAGTAAGAGCTCTGGCTGCGCTAAGACTTTTTTCCCCCCACAATTGTCTTTCTGTCTTACAGAAATGTAGAAAAGTATTTATTTTAACCATTTAATGCTTGTCCACATATGTGGGCAGTTCAAGAGCTTTTGCGAAAAATTATAAATAATTATTTTAAAATATATGTATATATATATGAGTTATGGGTCTAAAATTATGGACAAATTATGGACAAATTATTCACTGTAAACTGTCCTTCACCTTGCAAGTAGGTAGGTTGGTGGAATGTGTCCCCATTAATATGACTAGTACTTGTCATACATTCTGCATTTTTACAAGTAGGACATCATACAATGGTGATCAGTACTAAAAGCATAATACAGTTTTAGTTCCGCATTTTCAGCCTCTCTTTATTTCTTAAAAATCAGACTATTTTTGTCACTGCCTTTAAGACCGACGTATATGAAAGAGTGGATCTACACTGTTGTAGTCGGAATCAGTAGAAGCAGTGGGTAAATGCATTTTTTTTCATGACAACACAAGTAATAGCTGATATATTTAAACAGGCTATTTTGCAGCATAGTTTTCATGGGCTGAAGAGTGCAGGGTGTGTTCTGAAAAATGTTTACACATTACAACAGATTGTTGTACTGAAAATCTTGAGGACAATTTCATGATAACACATACAGATGACAATGCATGCTCTTTGCAAATGCATCATCACACTCTTTGCAAATGCATGTCTATGTTTTGGCTGCTTGTTGGGTTTGTTTGGGTTCAGCATGGACATAATGAACTGTCTGCCGATGCTGGGGGTTCTGCCACATTACATAACAGCAATAGCATGCCAGCATGGCCTGACATGGGCTACAAAAAGCGGATATTGCATTGCATGGGGCATTCGATTTAAGATTATTCGGATTATTCCAAGTATAACCTCCAGTTACTGACAGCATTCTTTACTGAACCCAGAACAAAGAATTATATGAAAAAATGACATGAATTTCATTTTAGTCCCATGCAAAATGCATGTCTATAATCCATTTCTCTCTCAGGAAGTATTATCAACGGTTTTCCAGAACATGTTTTTGGAAAGAGGATGCTACATTTAATGTGCTGTACACGGCACGCACATGCACAAACCTTCAGAAGTTCGGGACACTAGCTTTTCAGAATCATGATAAAAACAAATGTGCATGTTTTCTTTGCCTACAACATATATTATTAAGAAGGTTTATTATTTGTGATGAAATCCAAAGCCTTGTTGTGATGATAGCACGCATCTTCACCCAAACCTTGCAGGTGATTTTTAAATCACACTTCGAAAATGATGTATTAACAAATGACAATTTTATTTAAATGCATGTACTCAAACAATTTAATTTTGCTTGAACCAAACAAATCTACTGGACAAATTCAAAATAATAAATAATGACATTTGTAATATTAATAAAAAATCATTCAAATTGTTCTTTAAAGTGATTTTATCAATAGTTTGGAGAAAAAGCCGTGCAAAAACATTATTTAGGCAACATCTGCTCTTCATACCAAAGTAAATGCGTTGATAGAAATGAACCTGAGGATTGCAAATTATATCTATTATTAGCAAATTGATTTTATGTTCATAAAAATATAAGTAATCAAATTTTTTAAAAATGCTACCAAAAGTTTGACAGGCTCTGCATCTTTATGTTCTCATACTGACATAGAGACTTTTGCTCTGGTTTCTCACCCTCAGGGTCGTTTTCCCGGTGATGTGTGCCGTTATTGGAGAGTGGAAACGGGCCGATTTCCTGCAGCTTCCACTCCAGACACAAAGAGCCCTCTCTGTCTGACAGTTTGACAAAGACCCCCCCATGTCTGTCTCTTTATTTTTATCTCTTTAATACTCTCTCTCTCTCTCTGTCTCTCTCTCTCTCTCTCTGTCTCTCTCTCCCTCTCTCTCTCTGTCTCTCTCTCACGCTGTCTTTCTCTTTCAGCTTCTTTCGCATAAGAGCAGGCTTTGAGGAACGTCACAGTCTTGTGACAGTCCTTTTCACACATGAGTGGACTAATATATTTGGAGAAATTATTCTTCTGTCTCAAAATAAGCCTTCTGTTTGTGCGTGCATGTGAAAGAGAGAAGGAAACCTCTTTGGGCACCATGAGACTAGAAGCGGTTTGAATGTTTGGGTCTTGTTTTAGTAACTCAATAGCATGCCGATTCTGAATCAGTCCGTTCTAATACGAAGAGCTGTTTACGATGACTCTTCAGTGTTAGGATGAACCTAAATCAATGGTTTGCACCAAATATACAGTTCCAGTCAAATGTTTGGACACACCTTCTCATTCAACGATTTCCTTTGTTTTAATTATTGGCTACATTGTAGATTAATATTGGAAACATCCACTATTGCTCTGATGACAGCTTTGCACACTCTTGGCATATTTTCAGTCAGATTCATGAGGAATCGACCTGGAACAGGTGTTCTTCGTCAAAAGTTAATTAGTGGAATTTCTTGCCTTCTTAATGTGTTTGGGATCATCAGTTGTGATGGTCGGGTTGGTACACAGTTCCACTGTGGTTCTACTCCACATTATGGCAAGAACCACTTAACTAAGTAAAAAAAAACAACAGTCCATCATTACCTTTTTACAAAACATATTCTGGTTTGTTTAACTCTTTTTTATTTACTGCATAATTATATGTGTTCCTTCATCATTTAGTTTGTTTTCAATATTAATCTACATGTTGAATGTAGAAAAAAAACAAACAAAGAAAAAACACTGAATGAAAAGTGTGTCCAAACTTTTGACTATATCTATATATACAGTGCTGCTTGAAAGTATGTGAACCCCTTGAGCAGTTTAGATGTTTCTGTTGTTTTACTGTTGTTTTTTATCATCACCAGTTTTTATGTATGAAATGTCAGATATATGTTTATCAATTGGATATACTTGTTTAGTGGGACTTGTTTAAGTAGCCCAAAAACTACATGAAACATGGAATTAGTGTGTGTGCAAAAGTA
>JBBIGA010118128.1:0-10036 GCA_037576975.1 Alestes dentex | reverse complement strand
AACAGAAACATTCCTCTGAAACTGGTCAGGTTCAGGGACTGGACTGGAAATGAGACTCTGAAAGTCCTTCAGGAACCTGGAGAACTGTTCCTCAAGAACACACTAACATACCAGAAAGTTTGGGTCTTTGGCCCAGTTATCTTGGCAAGCTGTCTTCAATCCCCCAAGGTCACAAACATCTCTCTGATGGACTTGCAATTCCAAAATCACTTAGACATTTCCTATGGACATTTCCAATAGTCAGGAAATTGATGAGGCCATGAAAACGCCTTCATCTTTTTTAGAAGCCAGTTTTTAGTGATTCTGGCTCTTTGTTTTCAGGTCACTCTGTTGAAACGTCCGTCTTTGCCTCGATTGAGGTTCTTGGTGATATGAAATGCCACAATATAATCTGCAGAGACGTAGACCCATACCATGATCAGATCAAGTCAAGTCAATTAGGTTTTATTGTCATTTCGACCACATACACAGAGCACACAGTGAAACGAAACAACGTTCCTCCAGGACCACGGTGCAACACGAGCAGAGTAGAACAAAACAGAACACCAAGTGCAGACAGGACGAAAGAAAAACACAAGCGCAACAAAACAATTAGACAAGACAAGACAACAGTCAGTGCAATCAACAGTGATGCTCCCACCTTCATATTTCACTGTGGGTACAGTGTTCTTTGGGAGCATTAACCCTTCTTTCTCCAAACAGAGTGAGCTGGATTATTATCAAACAGTTCTATTTTTGTTTCGTACACTATGCATTGTTTTATAACAGTTCTGATTTGTCTAAATACCCAGCGGTTTTGTCTGAAAACATGTTTCCCCTCATTGTAAATGGCACCACATCACTTTTTTTCTAGATCAAGGACAATGTGCATGCAATGGTGGGCCACAGAGGCAATGATATGATGCTGTTGTACAATTTTCTCCTACGCAAAAGAAGGACGAGGTCTTGCGCCACCTTGTGGACTTCAGAAGCAACGTTATCAGAGTAGAGTTTGCACCAAAATGACAATATTCAAAATACATTTTTAAAGTGATATAATATTTGATTAATAAATACTGATACTTGACCCTGCCGTATTGACTTAACATGCTGAAAGATACTACACTGTACTGATTTATTCTCCAAATCTCAGTTCTGAAAATGTTAGTTCTCCCAAAGAGCCGAATCCAGCTCCTCAGAGGCTGACTATGGACAACTCCGCTTTAGAATGGAAGGGAAATGCCTGCCCGTCAGTAGCAACAGCATAATTCGGATGCTTCTAAAACAACAGGAGCAAAACTGACCCACTCTAAGGGTCTCCTTTGTTCTCTCGACTATTCCCAGTGTGCTAGCAGGAATCCAGACGGAGTCTTCATCAGGTGACTGGTCAGGACCCGCGGTAGGATAAAAAAAGACTTCAGAAACATGAAGAGGGACAGGCTGACCTGTGCCTGTGATGGACAGATCACACTGCGCCGTATTTGTTCTTCTTTTTCTGTACAGGTGAGAATGAGCCAGCTTCCGTTGGGATTGAGTGACACAGCAAAAATCTAATATTACATTTTTCAGTCTTTCAGTCTTTAAGGTGGGACTGCGGCAATGCATTTATAACAGGCTCTTCTTGCAATGAAACATGCAGTTAGTTCTTAAAATAGTGACATCCATCTATCACCCTCCTTCTATCTAGAAAAAGGCACCTATTGTTATTACTGTACTGTCTGCCATGGGAGTCTATGGCAGTCCATAGAACCCCTTGGTGGGTTTTGATTAAACTCAGCACATTAAAAGAACAGACAGGACAGACCAAAGTCTACCTTCTTTTGGATCCAGTCCTAGATTGTTGAAAGGTTGTTCAAAGAATTTCTGCCGGGACAAACAGTCTTGCCCCTGTCGTCCAATGAAATTCAGTGGTGAGCCGCCAAACAGGTGGCATCACTTCTTAGCAACGGCTTGATGCATCAAAATTAGACTTGGTACACAATGTACAACTGAACAGTCTTTTTTGCTTTGGAAGGTTCCAAATGGAGTTAGGAAGTATCCAAATGCCACGGACATGCGCTTCAGTGCTTCTTTTCTGATCTGATTTGGCATGGGGTCTTTAGCATGGACCATCCTTTATTAAAGGAAAGAGGATAATGACGCCCCACAAGCATTAAAGTGGTAGTTTAACCAAAACAGACTCATATTTTCTGTTTTCATAATTAGAATAACACACATGATAAGGAGACAAATAAATAGAAAAAATGGCCACCGGGGGGAGAGGTTTACACATAAAAGGCATCAAATCAAATAACCTCTCAAGACTGTTTAAAGACAGCTTTAACGGGATTTTCTACATTATCTCATAAACATTAGAAAAATTCTTTGTGAATTTGTATTGATCAGTGACGTCTCATGTCGCAGAATTACATAGGGTTATGAACACACCACGGCACACCACTCCCTCACCTTATTCCTTTTTTTAACAATTCGACTCAGCGACGGACTTGAGACGCTATTCTGAAGTAGCACAAAAATCTGCATCATTTGAACACAGGGGGTGCTGCACAAGCCAAAATGTGCCGAAGCTAATAATTGTTGGTGCATTTGCTTTGAACAACTCACCAGGGGCAGCTGGAGGCCTAGTGGTTAGAGTGTTTGCCCTGAGCTCAGACGGTCACGGGTTCAAATCCCAGGACTGCTAGTGCCATCACTGAGGTCCCTTGAATAAGGTACCATCCCCACACACTGCTCCCCGGCGCCCCTCATTGGTGGCAGCCCCCTGCTCCACTTGGTGAATGGGTTAAATGCAGAGAAAGAATTTCACACTGTGTGGTGTGTGACTATAAGGGGCCACCTTACTTTATTCATGTCAGGTGACACCATGGGCTATTTATCGTGTTAACTTAATAGATGCAGCTGCCATATTGGATTTTATCAAAATGCTGAAAATCAGCATTGAAGCCGCCAGAAATGTGAGGACACAGTCTCAGTTACAGGTCAGTCTTTGGTCAACTGGCGTAAAACATCCCATCAGAGCTTTCAGCCATGGTTTTAACATGATTTGATTGGATGAAGTTGCCATGGCGACTCTGCCCTGCTGTATTGCTTGGCCCCCTAATCGCTGCTTATTCATCGTAGTCAGAAATCACACTACTATTATTTTTAAGTTTAATGCTTTTTTTCCACTTGGTTTTGGTGCTGCTTCTCCTCTGAGGCCATTAGAGATGTCGGCACTGTTCTAACTCTGACACACGTTATGGCTCCACATTATGCTTGTATACAACTTTTAGACTGGATGCTCAGGGGCTGAGTATTGAACATTTTAAACTTAAGTTTTAAGTCAAGTGAATTAGAAGAGAGGGGAAACGTCAAGTGAGGTCACTCACTCTGCCGGCTCTAACGCTCATAAACTAAAGCATTGTCGGTTATGAAAAGAAAGACATGTGTCACTGTTTGTTGTGGTTTAGAAAAATAACCAGCCCATGGAGGCTCGTTTAATGCCCTGAGGCTTCCGTCAGTCGGCCGTCGAGCTGCCAGGCAGTTCAGTTAGCTGATTTATGGCCACTTTCAGGCCTGCACATCAGAAAATTAGCTTTTGGGGCGCGCAGTAACATTCTGGACTCCAGTTACATGTAAACTTTGATCAAAAACCTTCAATACTGGTGACATGAACGGACAAAACTATTATTTTCCAGTCGGTCAGCCTGTAATCTCACAGCTGGTACCTTCACCCCATTGTCCTTGCCTGAGATCTCTCTGTGTGCTCCATCCTCAGTGCATGTGGACACTGTGCCTGCATGTCCTGTTATGTAACACTGGGCTCTGGGCGAGCACTAGCCCACATGCAGGCCTCATACACACACACACACACACACACCCACCCACACACACACACACACACACACACACACACACCTATAAACACACCATGCAACATTAAAGGGTTTTTAGCTGGGTGAGAAACGAAAAAGACAGGTTTCTTTCTGTTTTTGGTTCTCTTCCACCTTAAATACTGGAGACCTTCCATTGAATGATGTACCATTTAAGGTGGAACGGAAGATTCTAATAATAAAGCAGCTTCAGCTTAGTAATAATCCACATTTGTAACGCACGAGAAAACACGTCGTCAAGAAAAAGAGCTAAATTTCGTCTCATTTTTGTCAAAATATAATAAAACTCCAGTTCAACATCCCACCATGTCTTCTCCGGCATGTGGAAGGAGGGACAGTGGCCCCGCCCACTGCCAAAGCCCCGGATGTCAACCAGCAACAGTCCGGACTGTTCGATTCCACAGATTCAGGAGTCGACTCCGATTCTGACTCCAAGTGATGAGAATCGGGCTCTCTTCGCTTCACAAAAATCCTTAATTAACTTCACAAAGTGTTTATATTTTTTACGCCTATGTCCTTTACTCTCATCTTTCACTCATTAGGGTACATTTTTCGACCTGTCCGATCTTAACAAGCCAATTTGGACAGCTAAGTGCTAAATTAAGTATTATTTTCCGATTTTGCGCCTTTATTGGTGTAAATGTTGTTGTGGAGAATATTTTTGTAACATCTTGCTTTGACTTCCTGTATAACAGTCTAATTTTCCCCACAAACGACAGAGTCCAGAGATTTGAAGTGAAGAGTCGATTCCTAAATGTCGGAGTCGGCTCTCCATTGACAGGCGCTGGGGATTCGGAGAGTCGATTCTTTTTTTTTTTTTTAAATGGTCGGTTCTCCGCTCTGGTCAGGACAACATGGTCGCTGGGTTGAAGGCTGGGTCTAACAGGGGCTGCGTGCTGGAATCTCTGCTCTCTCACTGAACACCACCTCAGAGAAGGACAGGGAGGTAGAGGAGGGGGTCCCGTGTTCTGTCCGAGGGCCCGTGTCCTGATAAACACGCCGTTTTTTGGACTATTTTCTGTTTTCTCTCTCTGGTGAGTAACAGGCTGGACGCTCCGGCCGTCGAGATTTACAGCGCTTAAACGCATTTCTCTGCGTTTTCTGGGTGAGACAGCATTTCTGTGAGAAAACCATACTTGTTTTCCATGTTTTTCGAGGGACAGGCAGCAGGACAGACACGAGGAGAAGGACAGGATAAGGAAGATAGGAGGAGAAAGAGGAGGAGGAGGAGGAGGAGTGTGGACAAAACGATTTTCTCTAGTGCAACGTGATTGCCAGCGTATTTCTGATCACAGACAGGACTGTAATAGTCAGTGGATCTCGTGTAGTCCAGATTAACCAGGTGTTCTGGACCAGGACAGGGTTTGATGGTGACTGATTCCTTACGAGTGGACATGTGAAGTGTCCACGCTGTTCTTCAATGGGGCGCGTGCGCGCGTGTCTCTGCTCTAATGCAGATAAACCTCACTCACGACTCACACACCAATAAACTCTATTTATTCCTTATTCGTTTGAAGGGTTTCAGGTGAGCAGACACCCGCTGTGTCGCTCGTGGCGAGGTCGTGTCACGCGACTCTGGTCCGCATCTCCAGCGGTCATCCCACGCAGGTTCGAGTCTCACCCCCCCCCCTTCTGTAAGCCTTGGGCAGGTTAAAACACCATGGCTGTGTCCCCGATCACACACTTCTGTACTTCTGGTGGCCTAGCGGTTAGGGACCTTGCCAGTCAGAAGGTTGTGGGTTCGAATCCAAGGACTGCTAGTGGCACCACTGAGGAGAAGGAGGAGTTGCTCTTGTGTAGCGTGACTGCCAGTAGATTTCTGGTCATAAACAGGGTTGAATTCGTTTATAAGTCTCGTGTAGTTGGGATGAACCAGGTGTTAGGGTCCAGGGGACGTGTCTGAGGCTGACTGATTCATTTTGAGTGGACGTGTGAAGTGTCTACGCTGTTCTTCAGTGGGACGTGTGCACGCACACTCTGCCCATCTGGTTCTGCTCTAATGCAGATGAACCACACTCACGACTCACGCATCAATTAACACAATTTATTCAGTCCTCAGGCTTTTTTGTGGAAGGGTTTCAGGTGAGCAGACTGCTCCCGTATCGCTCGTGCACCGTATGTGGGGAGCGCGCGCATGAAATTGGCGTGCCGTATCACGCGACTCCGCTCTGCATTTTCAAGCGTGGACTTGAGAGTCACCCCCCCCCCCTTTAAACTGCCCCTTCTGTAAGTCTTGGGCATTTTAAAGCACTATGGCTGTGTCCCAAATCTCACACTTCTAAACTTCTGGTGGCCTAGTGGCTAGGGACCTGCCCCTGCAATCAGAAGGTTGTGGGTTTGAATCCCAGGACTGCTAGTGTCACCTCTGAAGTACCCTTGAGTAAGGTACCTTCCCCACACACTGCTCCCTGAACGCTGTGTTCCTGCTGCTTCACTCGGTGAAAGTGTTAAATGTGTTAAATGCAGAGAAAGAATTTCACACTGTGTGCCGTGGTGTGTTCATGTATGACAAAATGGACACTGTAGCACTTACACTGTTTATACTGCACTACTGAAGGCATTTCTAGTGGCTGTGTCCTGTTTTTGCTATACTATTTAGTGAGGTGACCTGTGGTTTGGGACACAGCCTGAATAGCACTGGACTACATGCAAAGTAGAGCTATACGATATGGACACAACACCAGTATTGTGATTTTGTGTGTGTGTGTGTCTGTACGTGTGTAACTAACTCAGGGCTGCATGATGTGGTCATACATCAGTATTGTGATTTTTTGTTGCTACATTGTGCGATTGTGATGACTCATGATATTAAAGGGCCCATATCACTTTTCTGGAATTTAAAGGGCTCAATATCTGTAAATATTGTTTCAAAGGGTACATTTACTCTCCCAACTATACAGTCCAAATATGGAAAATAACATACAATAACATACAGTCTGTTTTCAATTAATAGTTTTTGTGAAGTCACAAAATAAATATATTTAAATGTATCTCCTTATTTTGGCTAGAGCGATTTAGCCCCGCCCATTCATGTACCTGTTTGTAGTTAATGGTTTAAAATGACTTTTGCCGGACCTTGACTCGCCAGAACAACCTGCGACTCACCTGGGGCTGTGATTGTTCGCCCTGTCAGATACACTGTGATTTTAATATTGCAGCATTTTACGATATCAGTATAGCTGAGACTGAGACTGTGATTATGATTAGCAGAAGATATTTTGTACTTGTGAGCTTGTTAGAAGAGCACAGGTTTGGTTATTTGGTTGTTCAGATCCATCGGCTGCGTACCTGATTTTAATTTGATTTAATGAATTGATTTCCCCAAACTAGGTGCTGGACGAATGGCCACAGTTAGGGCTGCCCTATAGGAAGTCAGAAAAAATGTTAAATGAGCACCATGTATTAAAGTGGACTTCAAAATTTCTGCACAGTTCAGTCGAGTCGTTCATAGTGGCTTGATTTGTAACGGACAGTTGCAGAAAAACCTGTTCATATGTCTTTACAGCGGTGGTAAAAGGAACCAGGGCTCGTAATGTCAACAACACAAATATAGCCTTTAATTTACTGCTCCCTGGAGGTCCTACATGTCTCTTCTGAGTGTTCTTATGATGTAGATCGTGGTAAAACACATTTTCTTTGGTGACTTTTGTACCTTTGCAAACCCTGTGTTTGCCTCTCCACTCTGAATGGCTTTAAGTTTCATGCCAGAATCTTCACAAAACAAAATACTGTCACAGAGCAGTGTGTCAGGTATCAGCCAGAGTATTCACAACCATTTCATTTAATCACTTTCTGTGAGGGAGCTTTAAGAGGCATTAAGGCCTTCAGATGTCTGGTTCCATTCATCACCGTTGTGCACAATTTGGACTCTGTAAGTTCATGTGGGGAATTCACATCAAACCACTTTGAATGAATTTATACTGCAATTGAGTTATACTGAGGGACATTCAGAGTGGCTTGATTTGAAATGGTTGTTTTTTAAGAAAAAGTCTATTTGGGTGTCTTAACCCAATAGAACCAGTAAATAGAACCAGTTGTGGTGGTAAATAGAACCAGTTGGCGCCATGTCAACAATACAAATATAGCCTTTTAATTTACGATCGACTCGAGAACCTACTTGTGTCTTCTGAGTGTTTTTCATATGATATAGATGATTGTAAAATACATTTTCTTTGGTGACTATTGTGCCTCAGAGTGCCCTGTATTTATCTCTTCACTATGAATGGCTTTAAAAAGGCCAATTTTTTCCTCAAAGCTTATGCATCAGCCTGAATATTCATAACAATTTCATGTTATAACTTTCTGTAAGGGGGCTTTAAGAGACATTAAGGTCTTCAGACGTTTGGTTCCATTCACCACCACTGACTTGGTAAACTCATGCGGAGAATTCTCATCAGACCACTTGAAAGACTTTTATACAGAAACTGAGTTGTGCAGAAAGCTGTTCAGAGAGTCCTGGCTTGAAACGGTCAGTCGTAGAAAAACCTGTTCGGATTTCTGGTCCCATTCGCCACCACTGACTCCGTAAACTCGTGTGGGGAATTCACATCAAACCACTTTGGATGACTTTATACAGAAGTGAGTTGTGCAGAAATTTTACTGTGGTTGTATTTGGAAACTTGTACTGTTCGTCCTTTTAGGGAAAATACACGCTCACAGCTTGTAAAATATTGTTTTCTTGGGTGCCCACGCTTGGCGCAGTACTCTGTATAGGCGGCGCGAGCTGTGTTTGTAGCCGAGACCGCCACCGTCATGAACCCCAGACGCCTTTCCGTCTTGAATTGACTCACTCAGGATAGACTCAACACACGGGAGAAAACTCCTACACCAGCATGAGGGACGTCAGTCGTTCAGTCAGTCAGTAAGTGCTCTTCCTGAGAGTCTCCACCTGCATGCCACACACACACACACACACACACACACACACACACACACACACACACACACCCACTATCCCTCGTGGAAACGTGGGCTCGCATGTGCTAGACTAGCGAGTGCCTGTTACCCTGATGCACATACCTGAAGGAGAAGCAGACCAGGGTAGTCAGCTATTGTTTATATAAGAGAGCTGGATAATAGCTTGGGTAGGTCTTGGCACAAACATAAAGAGGCCAACAGTCAGGTCAAATCAAAACGCCCTTATTTAGGCCTGATCAGTCACAAGCGCAGGCCTGAGCGGAGCTTCTGTGAAGCCGGTGATGTTAATTAAAGCCTTTCTCATGTGCCGTGGCTACGAGGACCGTCGAGGCTCTGGACGGTTCCGTCCCAGCGGTGACTTATGGTCTAATAAAGGATGAGACCGTGTTTTCCACAGTGTGGAACGTGATTCATCGGCCGCGCTCCCTGTTGCTCCTGCCCCGGCACTTTCCATAGACTCCCTGTGTGCCAGTCGAATGCCACTGCTCCCACCCAAACCTCGCGCGTCTCCCGGACAACACGCGTCTCCCAGGCCGGCTTTTCAAGAGAAGGCATGCTGTCCGTTTGCCCGACTCTGTGAGAACAGTAAGTCATTGATATGTCTGAGGCCTTAGTAATGCAGCTCTGTTTGGGGGGGGGGGGCATCGTGTTGTGAAAATCTGACAATGTGTCTCAGTGGTTTATATTTGATTATTATTTAATTCTTTTTTTTTTTTTTTTTTCTTTTTCCCTCCAATTGACTGCAATTATTTATTTGCCTAACTGACCACATGTTCAGGACAAAGACTGAAAAAATAACCCCTGAAGGGAAAGAGGGCCTATATCATGGAAAACCCGAGAAAAGAGCTTGAACACTGTTTTGAAACATTTCTCTTCCATGTCTGTACCATCAGTATGTGGAAACGAAGCTGCAAAAACAGCCTGTTTTGAGGCACGGTGTAGGGCAGCCAGTCAGAAATGAGCTCATTTACATATCGGTTATCTGCCTTCTACAGACGAATTCAGGGATCTTCTGAGATCATTACAAATCATGCTGTGTGAAATGGATGTATGAAGCTGTGCGATGTGAAGGTGTGTAGATGTTTGATGGTGTGTGTGAAGGTGTTTAGATGTGTGAAGGTGTGTGTGTGAGAAGGTGTGTATGATGGTGTGTGTGTGAAGGTGTGTAGATGTATGATGGTGTGTGTGAAGGTGTGTGTGTGAAGGTGTGTAGATGTATGATGGTGTGTGTGAAGGTGTGTATGATGGCGTGTGTGAAGGTGTGTATG
>JBBIGA010118127.1:0-10036 GCA_037576975.1 Alestes dentex | reverse complement strand
AACACCCCCACTTTTGCTGAAAGGCGATTCCATCCCCCCCACAGTCGGCACGCAGACGTATTCTCAAAGGCACGCCACTGATGGAGCGCATCAGTGACAAGGGACCCTCTGCACAGTCTTTTAGAGACCTGGAAATCGCGCCCGGCCGGGGTTTTAGAATTATCGGGGATTTTGAGCTGCCTAAACATTCATCACGTCGTGGGCATCTCTCATTAACTAGTTACCGGCTGGGTTTTAGAATTCTCCAGGTCTCAAAAAGAGGACGTGTCCGGGGAAAAGAGGACGTGTCCGGGGAAAAGAGGACGTCTGGTGACCCTAGCCAACACTCAACAGGTAGAATGAAGTGATATCAGACAGTGCATCGCGCTAAATTAGTCAAGCTAAATTCACTGTCTGTCACAACACCCCATCCCCCCCACTTTTGGAAAGCTTGATACGCCCCTGGTGATCAGGGTAAAATCAAGTAAAATACGAACCCATGGGGGAGAGAAACCTCCGGCTGCAGGCCTTCTGCTGCCGCGGTGGTCTATGTTTTGTCTTTCTCTCTTATCTTATGCCTCTTATTTTATTCTCTCTTATTTTACAACCAGCGTCAGCAGGATTTTATGTTTTTTGATGACCTTATCCTCATCTAGTCTGTTACAAGCCATCAGATCCTCAGAAATCTGAAGTTCTCAGTGACTCGACATAGTTAGCGTGGGCTGAGGTTTGTTTTTAAAATATGAGAATGGTGCCATTGTTTGACAAGATTTACAAATGTTTGCCTTTCCTGTCTGGTACAAAATCAACCCAGTGCCTACAATGTCAAGCTGCAGTTTTAGGAAATAATGAATATATGGTAGATTGTTTCCTTTCACACACACACACCATCACAACCTGCTTCCCTCATAAAAAGGCCACATGTGATTCTGCAAGCACAGTTTTTGCACAATTCAATGGTCGAGGCATGAGCCTTCCATTCCAGAGTGGGTTTGGTGTACAATTGTACACTGTAGAGAAACTCAGATTTCTTTACAGCGGTTGTGAATGGAACCAGACTTCTACAATCTAGCCATTTTATTTACTGTCCAAACCTACAATGTTACTCTCCACCATGAATGGGTTTAGGTTTAGGCCAAAGGTTTCTCAATGTTCACAATGTTTCAGGTATCAGGCCACACATTCATAACAATTTCATGCAAGAACTTTCTGTGGAACCTTTTTGTCAATAACATTCCAAATCAACTGCTCAATGATGATAAAGAGATTATAAAGAGAAGGTTATACATAAGGACCATATATAGGTGAAGGTTAAAGGGAAAAACAATTCTTCCAACACTTTTCAAAAAATGAACTTAAATTTAAACTAGATGTGTTGTATTTACTGTGAAGTGAGATTGCATGGATGCTATAACACCCGTGTTTGGAGACACGGAAACTTTCGTTTTATCGGCCAAAATAAGTTTGTGTTTAAAAACTACCTAGGGGTCACCAGTCAGAGGGACTTCTTTAAGGGGAGGGGAGGGGGTCGATAGTCGACAGTCACTGATTGGCTTTATTGAAATGATATCAAACAAACTATCTTGTAGTCACACGTTTTTAGCAACAATAGCATTCATTGTTTTAACTGTACATCTGTCTTCTTCTTTCTCTTTCGGCTTTACCCTTCAGGGGTCGCCACAGCGAATCATCTGTCTCCATTTAACTGTACATCTGTCAAAAAGTCTAAAACTAATCTGCAGCCATGCAAGTTCAGTGTGCACACTGCAAAAACCCCTGCTCTAACCAAGACTTGCAATCTTATTTCTAGCCTAAAAAGTCTTCTTGATCTTGTTTTGAGAATAATATACTATATAAGCGCAGATCTGTAAGACTATTTAGATTGTTTTAAGATATTCTTTTCCTATTTCAAGAAATCTTACCAAGTGTAAATATCTTACTGCACTGGCAGATCATTTCACTCGTTTCTAGACTGAGATTTCTTGAAATAGGAAAAAAAAATATCTTAAAACAATCTTAATAATCTTACAGATCTGCTCTTATATAGTATATTATTCTCAAAACAAGATCAAGAAGACTTTTTAGGCTAAAAACAAGATTGCAAGTCTTGGTTAGATCAGGAGTTTTTGCAGTGGCAGCCTTCAGGGTTTTGTTCCTCTTGCATGCAGTGCTCTGTATTAAAAAAAAAAAAATGACATTAGCATCAGCTCTGAGTGATATGTTAAATATGTGATGGCCAGTTTTAGAGGCTTTTGAGACTTCAGAGCTTTAGGGGATTTGGAGAGTCTTCTGATGTCTGGTTCCATTATTTCTCTCTAAAACTGAACATTTCACACCAAACCCACTCTATACAGCTTTCACATTTGAATTATGCAGGAATTCTGAAAAATTGGTGGAATTCCCCTTTAATTATATTGTTTACATCGTACGTTTTAAGCAAGGAATGCACTGGACAGTCAGTTTGGAGTCTGATGAGACTTTCAAACATTGACAGGCTTGCTGTGTATGTACCCACTTTGTTCATGCTGTCAGTTCTTATTCTAAGGTGTGCAAGCACAAGCATGAGGCTGCATGAAAGCAGCACGCCTACATTATACAGGGAAACAATATATTGTGAAGAGAAATAGCCACACTGGCTGTCAGTTATGGCTATGATATGTTACACACACACACACACACACACACACACACACCATTTGGCCAATTTCGCTCGCAGATGGTTCTTCTGATGTTCACTGATGGCTGTGGGTTGCGTTATCTGCCTCTTTCCCCGCAGTGGCTTTGTGTGGAGAGATATAACGGAGCGCTAACTAATCCCATCACACTGTCTGGCCTTTGAACACCAACCGATTAACACAGTGATTAACCCCCATTTGGCAACTAAAACATGTAAGGTTTTTAGCATGTTTTAGCATTTTAATAGGAAAAATAGCTCCTGCTTGCAGCTGTGATTGCTTTGTCACCACTATTTTGATTATTTTATTTTTTTTTTATCATACTGGTGCATGACACACCAAAAAACGACCTCACTTTGCATTGCAATAAAGTTTGAATAAATGACCATTTTTTACAATGAAATCAGAAACATTAGGATTAATATATAGTCACCACAGCTGTCAATCAAGTGGCACAGGAAGACTAGTCTAGGCCTTGGTGATAAAAATTCAAGTGATCAAAATGTACTTGTTAACTTTGAGCAATTGCTAAGTGCCTACACGGGATGCTGATATGTGGCTTTTGGGGTGATATGTGGCTTTTGGGGTGATATGTGGCTTTTGCCATTTAAACCATTTAGCTAGTGTTTCTAGTACAATAGGAGGCTCTTCTTAAACTGGCTCTACTTGAACCAGTGGGACAGCAGCCTAGTTGCTGACTGTGAGGAAAATGTCTCTAAATGACTGCAACAACTTTATTTTTTTTTATGCACTGACTGAAGCTTGTTGAGGTTCTACAGGGTTGTCATGTTGATTGCAAAGGCTATATATACAGTAAATACTGCATATTTGGTGATACGTGATTAAACATTGCCTTAATGTATAATTTTCTATTACCATAATAAAACTGAGCATTGCAAAATGCATTCAGTAAAATGACCTTAAAAGAGAACGAGACGGATCAAACTTTCAACTTCATTGCTGCTTTGAATGTTTCCACAGAGACTCATCAAAAACACCACCATCTGTACATACACCTATTTCTAGCATCAGATCTTAGAATCCGACTATGGTAGCGTCTGACCATGGGGGGTCCAGCCACGCTGTAGCTATCTTGAGGTGCTTTAGGTGCTTGCGGTGCAAAATCTAGTTTTGAAAGTCTGAAAGTTCCTCCATCAGATTCGGGCTCCTTGTTGAGTTTAAACTCATGACACAGCTGATGAAATGGACAGATTTCTGGATTTACTTGCTTTTAGGTTGAAAAACTGTCCCAGGAGCATCCGCTGCAGATGGGATTTTGCTCCTTTCATTTCTATTCTCCGACTGATCTTATCTAGGCTGGGGACTGATGATGTAGCCGTGCACTTGCCATGCCCTACATATCACTGTTCCACTGACAGTAGCCCTGCCGCCTCTGCCCTGCCCTGCCAGTCCTCCTTGAAGCTCGACCGTGATTTATCATAGTGCAGCACTCTCCACCCAGAGACCTCAGAGGTGTAATCTCAGCAGAGATGGCAAGCAAGCAAGCACTTCAGCCCCCATAGCAGGCACGGACAAGGTGTGAACGAGTCAACACAAGCAGTCCTTTCCTCCGCGTGGGCTTTTCCCAGCTTCGTGTTTTGACATAGGCACACTTTACGCCGAGATCACCACCAGCATGCTCAGCCATGGACACAGAAAGACCCCCCGGGAGGGACCCTTTATCAGAGGATAAAAGTGTCCTTTTGTACAATAATTGCATTTTATGTGGCCATTCCTCAGGATCTGTTGAATAAAGCCTCCAGAAACCCTTCCATTCAATAATGTGATTATGTTGAGCAATGGTCAAACAAACGGGATCTGAGTTCTAAAACAGAGTTGAAGCTCTATGTGTAGCAAGATGTCAGTCTTGGGCCAAAAACTCCACTTTCATTTTCGTCATTTGTAAAAACCGCCGCTTTTACATTGTGACAAAAGTACATTTCGGATAGGACTGCAGGTGGGGCAGTGTAGTTAACTCCCAGTGATTTTAGTCACATCCCAATTTCCTGTGCCTGGACTGGAGTTCGATTCCTCCAGTGTACCATGCCACATCAGTGAGAGGCCTTGGGCAAGACACCCAATGTTGCTTTCGCCTAAAACACCAAGTCACCTTTGGAAAGAGCATAAATATGGATCCTGTTATAATTGCTTTCTTGGAAAGAAATGCCATCATACCTTGAGGAAAATGAGGTTTTACTGACCCAGATCAAGCCAGTGAGTACTGTCCCAATGCATGTGCACTTGATGTTCTGTGTGAAATCCACTAAAGGGTAAATTGCAGCTTTAGGCCAGAACAGCTCTTTAAGCACCCATTTCACATTTTGTTTCGCTGGGCTATGAGGAAATATGCTAGTGGAAGAGTGCCATCAGCAAGTACAAGCCATCACACATGTACCCAGAGTCCAGCTTTTGCTCTGCCTGCCTGCCTCTCTCATCCACAAACCACTATTTGACAGACTTCCCATTACCAGTCTAGTGGTCCCCTTTCCTTTTTTGCCATAAAGCTATCAGGCCTTTCTCCTTGCGGGAAATGTGTGAGGACCTCATGAGGCACATCGTATCTGATGGTTGCTTGGTTCAGGGCTGTTCAAAGCCTGACCTGCTATCTTCTGTCACATAGTCACACATGACTCACTTCTCATGGCCTGGGGAGCCATGGCAGTAAAAGACTGCTTAGTTCCAATTAACGCCATGCAGTGATGAGCTGGCCACTGCAGTTCAGTGGATAAAGTGGCCCTCTTGGGCAATGCCCCCGCCAGGATACAATAAGACTATTGCTTATGACAGATATCCAAATGATCACACGGGAGAGAAGGAAGAATATTGATTTGAAAACAGAATGAGATTTATTTTGTGCAGATTAAGAGATTGAAAAAAAAACAAAACAGAAAGCCACAAGGATTTCTGGAGAATAACTGGCTTCTGGAAAGCATGATAAAACAGCTGTCATAACAGTGACACTCTACAAACAGCACAGCCTCAGGACCTTGAGTGGCTGTTCCACCAGCAGACTGGAAAATCAGCTTGGATGTTTTACTTTAATGTAACTCTGCTGGCTCTCTGTTTGCGAAATGTGACTCAGTGTGGAGCTGCTAGTGAGCAATGAGGGGGTCAAAGCCACCTGATGTGTGTTAGGGCTGGGTTTTTGTTTATTGGGTCTTTTATTTTGAAATAAGAGGATGTTTCTGTCTTGTGTCACTGTGTCACCTGTTCTGTGTATTAGTTTAAGTGATTGGGCTTTATGATTGGTTCTTGTCTGAGAGTGTTTTGTTTTGAAGTTCTTTGAGTTTGAGTTTGAGTTGCGGATCAACCCTGTGCGAAGGACGTTTTCCTCAATGCCCCCGTGTACAAGCAAACCCCCCGCCTGCAACCAGGAAGCATGTCCCGAAGGACGGGATTTAGCCTCCCTGGAAGGGACCTGGACTCCCAGGCGCTCGGAAGCAGGTCAAGGACGCTCCGACCGAGACGTATCCGCCGAAAGGGGCGTGAGCTTCTGTGCCGGCCGCAAGGGAAGTCTTCCCCAATGCCCCCGTGTACAAGCAAGGCCCCCCGCCTGCAACCAGGACGCACGTCCTGAAGGACGGGATTTGGCCTCCCTGGAAGGGACCTGGACTCCCAGGCGCTCTGGAATAGCGCCATGGGACAGGGGGAAATCTGCATGAATTTTTTAGGGGGGTGTACATGGGATAGTGGGCTTCCGAGGGGGCACCACTTGAGTGGACGTGGGCTTTATGATTGGTTCTTGTCTGAGAGTGTTTTGTATTTAAAGTTCTTTGAGTTTGAGTTTTAGTTGCAGCTCAACCCTCACAATAACCCTCACGCTACACCTTCATTATGTATGTTACTGTTTGGTATCTTTTCAGTTAGGCCCTCGTGCCTTTTAATTTGTTTCTGTAGAGTCTGTGTCTTTATGTACTAAACCATCTACAAGAACCTGCATTTGTGCCTCGCCTCACTCTCCCCGAGCACCCGACGTGACAGAGTGAAAATAATTTACACCTTCCCACAAACATAGTTATGCTGAGAGAAAATGAACAGCTTTCTTCCTATGGAAAATATCTGTCACAATACAAATAGCATTCTTTTTACATGAGAGCTTTTACATGAAAATTCTTCTAGTTAGAAAGTTTGGGTCCCAATCCAAATACAGTCCGAGAAAATCTCTCACTGATTCTCTCAATTCTCAGAACTCCATCTCAGCTCCACAAATCTTAACTAAACTTGACACAGGCTGAAAAACCTCAAGTTTCTAAAATTCTAAAACCAGCACATTGTCACAAAAAATCTGTCTGAAACTTTTTATGTTTTTAATTAACGTCACAACACTTTTAGTCAGGATAAACAAAAGAAAAAAAAATAAAACAAACGAAAATAAACATTTTTAATTCTTGGTACAAATTTCTTGCCTCAGTACATAATTACTACTAGTAAAAGTTGTATTAACTTAAGTTGAATGAACATAAGCAATTTCCTTTGGGATCAATTCTAAAATTCAGTTTTAGTAGCATTAAGAGCACTTCTCCACTCAAATGTATTTAACTTATGTAATGATTTTGAGTCCTGCACACTTCAAAAAGGACATTTTACTGAGAGAAGTGTGGGAGTTGTGGAGGCGGGATGAAGGGACGGCACTCCTCAAACAGACTAAAAGATTAACTGCAACTGCTTAAAAAGGTAAAAAAAAAACAAAAAACTTGAATTTTAATAATTTGAGTGTAGTATAGACCTATGTCTGCTTAGGGTTTTTGTATTTTTTTTTTTTTTAGCTTTTTTTGAGCCCTAAATCAGCCTGATATTCTCCAATCAAGACAAGCCATTTCAGGCGGGGTGGATGAAAAAAATTACAAGACAAAATGCACCCTTTTTTCTCCTGTCCTACATGAATTAGCACGCAGACAGAGTGAGCTGAAGACTCAAACAGCAAAAAAATAAAAAAAAAAGCAAGATGCCCACAAAAAAACAAAAAAACAATGACCATCACTACTTTGGAGATAAACAGAGGTTCTGGAGCCTCTAATGCTCACAAGATAATAGACTGGTAGAAAATGGTATTGAGATGGCGTCATTACCAGGCTAGTCTGTTTACAGGTTGGTACAATGAGCGCCATTGTGCAGCGTGCCATTTTCACGAAAGCCGCCAAAGGATAAGCCAGTACAACGTGGCTTTAGCCGTGCTTTAATAATTCATGTGCCTGGGCCCCACCACTATTGAGCAATTCATGTCATTCACAGGAGTAAAGTAGGTCCTTCTGAGATGGACAAGAGAGGGGTGATTAAGTATACAGCAAAAAGCTCCAAAAGCTCAAAACACTCTACGATGTTCTGGTTCGGAGAAGCTATTCATACATGCAGAATGAAACCCGGGGCTGTAATAAACCAATTAATCAGATTTTTTTTCCTTTATTTTTCTGACAATCAAAACGAAATATCACCAGCAGACCACGTGCAACTAATCACTGGGGCCTAATTTGATAGCACAATAATACATAATAAATTCCTCCAATCACTGTTTGCCAACATACAGTAAGACTCTCATTCCACAAAGAATGAAGTTCGATATGAATGCCCAGTGGCAATGAACCAGGTTACATGGAGAGAAATGGTCACCTTATTCTTAGGGCTATCAAACCACTAAAATACATTATCAGATTGTTGCTTGTTGATTTAACATGCGAAACGCACAACTGGGCTTAAACCTGCACTAAACCAGGATCAAGCTAGATTAAATATTAGTAACTGGTAAAATGAATAACTGAATGTAATAAATATGAACTCATTAACACCGGCAGCCCTAACGTTTACCTTCCTTTATAGAACATCAAAATCCTAACTTAGCATTTGTTTGTTTACATACTAATTTGTTTTTTTACATTACATAAGATTCACTGTTCAGTGTCACTTTTTTTTTTTTATTTCTGCTGCTGAGTTTGCTTGCTGAGTCAGAAGCAGCAAAGGTCTGCATGCAATCCTTCAGAGTAGAACGAACTGATTCTCAATCAAAGACAACAGCTGTAGCATTTTATTTACAGAGAAGCGTGGCTTTGAATAGACAACAATGCGAGGAGGCAAGACTGCAATTTATCTTTCTCTCCGCTTTGCCCCAGAATACAGTGAGTACCGGCGCTGTGTGCTAGCCATAGGCCTGGCAAGGCCCTGAACTCCACTCTAGATCAAGGCAGAACGCATCGTTCAGATGTGGAAAAGCACAAGAAAAGGGACAAGTGCACTTACTTTTTACACCCATGCCCTGACAAGGAACATACAGCGCCATTTCTTTTCTGCACTAACCTGATCTCTAGCCTGGTGACCTGGCTAGCTACACTGTTAGTTTGATCGTGCTGAGCGAGCTACTTGCTGAAAGAAAACATGCTTTTACGCGCAGATTCATCAACATGAATAAAACATCTGGAACAAAAACAGAAGGTTCTTTCTCCTGCGGTTCAGGTCAAAGTGAGGTTAAAACTGTAGTGGCCATTCCTGTCGGTTTAGTTTAGGGTTAAGGGTAGAGGTTGTGTGACCTGCCATGACAGAGCAAGGCTCAGATTACCCACAACACCCAGCGGTGCCCATGAGAGCTTCGTTGTCTCCTTGGATTGGGATAACACACACCCACCCTCCCTACTAAGGCTACTGGGATGGCCTGTCACTGACACTACACTCTGCTTGGTTTGGGGGGAGGTAAAGTAGCAATTTCACTTGACAGCATGACAATGTGACAACTGGCACAATGCCAAAGCTTCCTCTCACGCTGCAATGCCGCTTTCCTCCAGCCAGCTGCTGTGTCTCGCAGGGATACTAATCCCTGCGGTGCACACATCATCTTCAGAACTGTCCTTACTAAGCACAGTTTTTCTTTCTTTAACTACCATGTAAATCTTGTGGCGACGGCGACGCTGATGGGAAAACGAACTTCCTCTTTCCACACGTCAAGCAGAACTAGAGATGGCGTGATACCACTTTTTAGTTTCTGACCGTGATACTAAAACCAGATCCAACAAAAAAGCGATCCAACCTTAGCCCTTCAAAATCTTGTATTCTTACATTTATTTATTCGTCTTTTATTACTTTCCAAAAAACCTATTTTATAGTTCTATAGCAACCAGACTCAAATAAAGCTTTAATAATTTCCGAAACTGCCCCATATTTCTATACCAACCAGACCTAAAGATAACTTTAGCCTCCAAAATCTCCAGCCTAATTACAAACTAATTAAAAAAACTAAATCCAACAACCTAATTAAAATCTCATAGTTACATACCAAACACATCTACACATAATTCTATTAATCTGCAAAATTATCCCAGTTTTGTGTATATATTTTGTATATATAAATATATATATATATATATGTGTGTGTGTGTGTGTGTGTGTGTGTGTATATA
>JBBIGA010118126.1:0-10036 GCA_037576975.1 Alestes dentex | reverse complement strand
GTTGAAGCTTGTTTAGGTTTTTGTTGGAGCAGCCTGACAAGAGGCTGTTACAATAATCAAGTCTGGAGGTAATAAAGCTGTGAACTAGTTTTTCTGCATCATGGAGACATAATGCACTTCTTAACTTAGTAATGTTTCGTGGATGAAGGAAAGCTAATTTAATAATGGTACTCACGTGAGTGTCGAATGAAAGATCGGGATTAATAGTGACACCGAGATTCTTTACAGTTAATGCTGAAGAGGCTGTGGAACCAGCGAGATCAAGCATTAGACCTCACAGTTTGTTTCTAGCAGTTTTCGGACCTAGAAGAAGGACTTCAGTTTTATCTGCGTTGAGTAAGAGGAAGTTATTTGACATCTAGTCTTTTATATCTTTAATGCAGTCCCCAATCTTATTTAATCCAGGTTTATCACCAGGATTTGCAGAGATATAAAGCTGTTTATCGTCTGCATAGCAGCGGAAGCTAATCCCATGTTTACGAATAATCATCCCTAAGGGCAGCATGTACAAAGTAAATAAAAGAGGTCAACAGAAAACAGAACCTTGTGGGGCACCATATTTTACTTTGTGGGTGCTGAGGATTCCCCGTTGCACCCGTTGGGTGAGGAGACACCCAATGAATAAAAAGATCATGAAGTGTTTTCCCTTGCCTGGACGTGGGTCACTGGGGTCCCCCTCTGGAGCCAGGTCTGGGGGTGGGGCTCGATGGCAAGTGCCTGGTGGCTGGGCCTATACCCATGGGGCCCGGCTGGGCAAAGCCCAAAGAGAGGACATGGGTCCCCCCTTCCAATGGGCTCACCACCCGTAAGAGGGGCCATGGGGGTCGGGTGCAATGTGAGTTGGGTGGCAGCCAAAGGCAGGGACCTTGGCGGTCCGATCCTTGGCTGCAGAAGCCAGCTCTAGGGACGTGGAATGTCACCTCTCTGGTGGGGAAGGAGCCTGAGCTGCTGCGTGAGGTTGAGAGGTTCCGACTAGATATAGTTGGACTCACCTCGATGCATGGTCTGGGCTCTGGAACCAGTCTCCTCGAGAGGGGTTGGACTCTCTTCCGCTCTGGAGTTGCCCATGGTGAGAGGCGTCAAGCAGGTGTGGGCATACTTATTGTCCCCTAGCTTGGTGCCTTTAAATTGGGGTTTGTCCCGGTGGACAAGACGGTAACCTCCCTTTGCCTTCGGGTGGGGGGACGGGTCCTGACTGTGGCTTGTGCCTACGCGCTGAACACCAGTTCAGAGTACCCACCCTTTTTAGAGTCCTTGGAGGGTGTGCTGGAGAGCACTTCTTATGGGGACTCTCTTGTTCTGCTGGGGGACTTCAATGCTCATGTGGGCAATGACAGTGGTATTTTGAGGGGCGTGACTGGCCCCCCGATCTGAACCCGAGTGGTGTTCTGTTATTGGACTTCTGTGCTCGTCACGGTTTGTCTATAACGAACACCATGTTCAAGCATAAGGGTGTTCATATGTGCACTTGGCACCAGGACACCCTAGGCCACAGTTTGATGATTGACTTTGTAGTTTCATCAGACTTGCGGCCGCATGTATTGGACACTCAGATGAAGAGAGGGGCAGAGCTGTCAACTGATCACCACCTGGTGTTGGGTTAGCTCCGCTGGTGGGGGAGGAAACCGTTCAGACCTGACAGGCTGAAACGTATTGTGAGGGTCTGCTGGGAACGTCTGGCGGAGTCCCCAGTCAAAAGGAGTTTCAACTCACACCTCCAGCAGAACTTCAACCACATGTCGTCGGAGGTGGGGGATATTAAGTCCAAATGGGCCATATTCAGCACCTCCATTGTCAAGGTGGCTGACCAGAGCTGTGGCCGTAAGGTGGTTGGTGCCTGTCATGGCGGTAATCCCCGAACCTGCTGGTGGACACCGGCGGTAAGGGATGCTGTCAAGCTGAAGAAGGAGTCCTACCAGGCCTTTTTGGAGGCAGCTGGCAGGTGCCAGCAGGCCAAGCGGAATGCAGCTTTGGCAGTCACTGAGGCAAAAACTCGGGTGTGGGAGGAGTTCGGAGAGGCAATGGAGAATGACTTCCGGATGGCTCCAAGGAAATTCTGGTCCACCATCCAGTGTCTCAGGAGGGGGAAGCAGTGCAGCGTCAACAATGTATATGGGATGTACTGCTGACTTCAACTCGGGACGTTGTGGGTCGGTGGACGGAATACTTTGAAGACCTCCTCAATCCCACCAACACGCCTCCCTCTGAGAAAGCAGAGTCTGGGGATTTGGGGTGGATTCTCCCATCACTGAGGCTGAAGTTGCAGAGGTGGTTAAAAAGCTCCTCTGTGGCAAGGCCTCGGGGGTGGATGAGATCTGCCCGGAGTTCCTTAAGGCTCTGGATGTTGTGGGACTTGGTTGACCCACAACTGCAGCATCGCATTGACATCGGGGGCAGTGCCTCTGGATTGGCAGACCAGGGTGGTGGTCCCCCTCTTTAAGAAAGGGGACCAGAGGGTGTGTTCCAACTATAGGGGGATCACACTTCTCAGCCTCCTTTGGGGAGTGCTCCGGGAGTATGGGGTGCCAGACACCCTTATAAGGGCTGTTCGCTTCCTGTACAACCGGTACCAGAGCTTGGTCCGCATAGTAGGCAGTAAGTTGGACTCATTCCCTGTGAGGGTTGGACTCCACCAGGGCTGCCCTTTATAACCGATTCTGTTCATAACTTTTATGGACAGAATTTCTAGGCGCAGCCAGGGTGTTGAGAGAGTCCGGTTTGGTGACCTCAGGATCGGGTCTCTGCTTTTTGCAGATGATGTGTCCGTCTGGGATGGGGATCAGCACCTCCAAATCCGAGACCATGGTCCTCAGCCAGAAAAGGGTGAAGTGCTCTCTCTGGGTCGGGGATGAGATCCTTCCCCTAGTGGAGGAGTTTACGTATCTCGGGGTCTTGTTCACGAGTGAGGGAAGGATGGAGTGGGACATCGACAAACGGATTGGTGTGGCGTCTGCAGTGATGCGAGCACTGCATTGATCTGTCATGGTGAAGAAAGAGCTGAGCCAAAAGGCTAGGCTCTCGATTTACTGGTCGATCTATGTTCCTACTCTCACCTATGGTCACGAGCTGTGGGTAGTGACTGAAAGAATGAGATTGCAGATACAAGCGGCCGAAATAAGTTTCCTCCGTAGGGTGGCTGGGCTCTCCCTTAGAGATAGGGTGAGAAGCTCAGTCATCTGGGAGGAGTTCAGAGTAGAGCCACTGCTCCTCCACATCGAGAGGAGCCAGATGAGGTGGCTCGGGCATCTGGTTAGGATGCCTCCTGGACGAGGAAGAGACCTCGGGGAAGACCCAGGACACGCTGGAGGGACTATGTCTCTCGGCTGGGATGGGAACGTCTCAGGATCCCCCTGAAAGAGCTGGACGAAGTGGCCGGGGAGAGGGAAGTCTGGGTTTCCCTGCTTAGGCTATTGCCCCCATGACCCGACTCTGGATAAGCGGGAGACAATGGATTGATGGATGGATCTAGTGTGGATCAAAGAGAATTCTAGAGACATTCAGTTAGGTTATCTAGGTCTGCTGGACAAGATGGAGTGCCAAAAGGGGTTGATATTTCTGGAAGATTCTCAATAAAACTATGAACTGTGGCAGACGTAATTGCACGATTGATACGAAAGCGAAGGGACGTGCTTAAATTATGATTAAGATGATCATATGTAATGAGGTAGTGATCTGAAATTACTTTAGACAGAGGAAGAATAGCTATGTTATCCACAGCACCCTCCCGCGAGGGGTGGATAGTGTCCCGGGCTAAGAGACCAGGCTTGTCCTCGAACGTGGACCAATTGTCAATAAATCCCACATTGTTTTCCGAGCACCACTTGGACATTCAGCAATTTAGCGCCCAAAGCCTGCTGTAAGCCTCAGGGCAATGCCGTATTGACATGGGGTCAGAGCATACTACTGCGTCAGACATAGTCTGGGCTAAATTGCACACCTCTTTAACACCAGTCTTAGTGACCTCTGACTGCCCCAGACGAATATCATTAACCCCTACATGAAACACTGTCCACTCAATACCTATGGCTAGCTAGCAGCTTCAGGTTCCCTGCAATGTCCGGCACTCTGGCACCCGGTATACACCTAACAGTAGCTGTTGCTGGAGTCCCTAAAGGAGTAGTTAATTTCACATGTTGAAGAACTGAATCACCTGTAACCAGAGCACTTCAAACAGGCTTCTCAGCTGGCGCTTCACTGAGGATGGCAAACCTGTTTGACACGTGAACGGGAGGAGGAGAGTGGTGCTCGCGCGGGAAATCTCCCTTGAGGGAGAGCTTTGCAACTTTGCCGTCGAATCATCACCCAATTGCCCTCTGTGCAGAGAAGGTGCTCGCCAAATTCCATACTAAAACTTACCGTTTATTGGACCAGTTGTCTCTCGTCAGTGGGCTGGTGACATTGTAGACCAATGGAAATGGTTTAATAATCGTCCAAAACATTAACTCACTAGAAGTTATAATTAGTGGCTAAAACAGAAGTACAAACATGCTAGGTGTTCATCTTGAATAATGTTTCCATCTTGAATAATGTGCTCCAGGTGCCTTCCGTCTTGAATAAAGTTTCCGTCTTGAATAAGCCTTGCCTGGTGCCACTCTGTAGACTAAAGCTTGGTGAGGTATGATTGTTTGTCCTGACTGATGCAATTGGAGAACTGTATGTTTTGATCCAAGTAACGAAAGATGTCAGTAGTAATTACCATCCAAAGATTTATGGCCCTTTATGGACCTTTGACATTTGTTCCATCGGTGACCTGTCAAGTTTGACACCATGACCATCTGTGTGGTTTCATCAGGTGCTAAACATCCTGTTTTTTATGATGCTTCTGCTAGATGCAAGTCGCTTCCCAGAGGTCAGAGTGTGTGTGTGTGTGGGAAAAGAATCTGGTGTTGTGATGGCCCTTTTGTTGTCAAATATTTATTGCATACAGGGAGGTGTGTTCTACGATGTTCATATATATATACACCGAACAGTGTTTGAGACGATAACAGGTCTAAGGCGATGGACCACTTGGAGCATGCACCAATGAAGAGCTCACGACCCATGTTGGGGGTAGATACGAGGAAAGTTGTGAAATGTAGGAGAAGACTTTTCAGCCCATGCAGTGTTTTTCCTCTAATGCGCCATGCGCCGTTAAGACCAAAACCTGTCGGCAGGGTCAGGCCTCTTAAAGATTTGAAGGACACTATGAATTTCCAATGGACGTCCAGCAGTGGAACTGTGTGTGGATATACTTTCGACAGAGAAGAGTGTTGTGTGATGTTGTACACAGACCATAGTGCTTGTGAAGGATTCACAAATAATATGTGTCACATATCGTTTTGTGCTTAAGATTGGGAAATGTTCAGGAATAGAATTTGGAAAAAAGTTTTGCGTAGTGGACTGATCTATCTCAGCCCGCATGAAAGGTGTGATAGTGTCATACCTGAAAAGTGTTACTTTCTATATTCCAGCTTTTTGGGGTATCCAGATGGTACCTTTAGCATATGTAGCAGCGGGGCTGAGCTACGAGCATATCTAAACGATACAGTATCTGGTGATCATGGGGTACTCCTCAAACACCCAACTGTTACCTATTCATGGAATGATATCACAATGTTAGGTTTAGTTTTCAATGAGATAGACAGACTGTTTGATTTGTGGGCGTTTTTGAATAAGTACAAAGACATACGCGTCAACCTTTTCCAGACACCCCCATCGAGTGAGGGCGGGATCACACTTTGGGACTGCCCACCGACATGTTTGAAAAGGAAAACGTCCCCATTCAGGAGTCATTGTGACATGTGGTTTTACAGGATTCACTTTGAGAACCTGAAACAGAAACTTTTCCAAGAGGGACCGCAGCTAGCTATAGCAAAAGTCTTGAATACTTATGGTTTTCAACACAATCCTCAAAAAACACGTGGCATTGTGGAAGCAATTGTTTACCAGCTTGAAGAAGAAGAAGAGACTAACATCAAAGTAAAACTGAGGAATATTGATGAAACCCTTCTCAAGCGATGGGACTGTTTGTTTGGAAAAAAACAAGTTGTTGATGTGTAAAATGCATGTGGGAGAAAAAAATGATTCTGTAAAATCGATGTTTCCTGATTTTTATAATATAGTTTGTATTACACTTGCACATCTATCCCTCATTATGTGTGTGTGTGTGTGTGTTTTTTGTTGTGCAAATAAATTCTGTTGAATCATAGTCTTGCACATCATTATTTTTATATGCTCAATCATGGCAGATCTTCTAAAAACAGCTTACTATACCCCTTCCAATGAGGGATCTTTTGGTGGTAAAACAAGATTAAAAGAGGCTGTGTTAAAAGACACAGGAAAGCGCTTGTCCGACAAGCAGGTCCGACAAGCAGTGGTTATCTGGGCAGGACACATACATGCTGCACAGACCAGTACGTGTTAACTATAAGAGAAATAGAGCTGTGGTATATGGTGTAGATAAACAATTCCAAGCGGACCTGGTTGATATGAGTATGTACTCAAAGGAAAATGAAAACTTTAAATTTATGTTGACATGCATAAATGTTTTTAGCAAATACACCTGGGCATGCGTTTTAAAAAACAAGACAGGTCCTGACGTATCTAAGGCTTTTGAAAGTATTCTAAAGGAAGGTGTACCTCAAAAGCTACAGACTGACTGTGGAAAAGAATTTTTCAACAAAAACTTTTAGAACATGTTGTCTAAATACAACATTCATCATTTTGCCACAGGTAGTGAACTAAAAGCCAGTGTGGTTGAATGCTTGAACAGAACAATCAAGTCAAGAATGTGGAGGTATCTAACAGCTGTTAATTCCAAGCGTTATTTGGACATATTACCCAATTTGATTAAATCCTACAACAACAGTTATCATCAAAGCATTAAAATGAAACCCGTAGACATCTGCAAAGAAAATGAAAATACGGTGTCTAAAACACTGTATGGCACGAGTGATGTAAAAGATAAAAACGTTGTGTTTAAATACAAAACAGGTGATACTGTTAGCGTCTCTAGGGTGAGAGGAGCACTCACAAAGGGTTATGAACAAAATACATGAATTTTTACCATATTGAATGTATCCCCTGAATACCGCCAGTCTACAAGTTGAAAGATTATGACGGTGATATATTAGAAGGGTCGTTTTATGAAGAAGAACGGCAGAAAATCACCATTGATAGGAATAAAACATTTAAAGTGGAAAAGATTTTAGACAGAAAGAAAGCGGGAAATAGACATAGTGAAATGGTTAGGATGGCCCTCAAAATTTAACAGCTGGGTCCCTGAAAAAAATGTGGTTAACATTTAGACCTTTTTTAGACCATGCAATTCGTCTCAGAGCGTGTACCCGGACAATGAAATTTCTAATTACAGAACTAAGCTTGCAAGGTTGTTAATATTAAAGGGTCTGTGGGAGGTTGGTCTGATAGAATTTCAGTACCCAAGAACATGGGATACATTTAGTGACAAGAACGGAGTGTTTATAGTTACTGATACAATTTCACACCGGTCGACAATAATCAAGATACGTGGGGGATATTATCCATCTATTCAGGCCATAGTCAGTGAAATCAATAAACAGCTCGAAGTGTATGCTGTGAACCCCGTTCATAGTGTAAGAGTTACATATGATGAAATTGCAAACAAATTTTATGTTGGCGGCATGAGAGTTGGATATGATGAGACAGTAAACAAGATTCATGTAGATGCTCTGGACAATACAACTCTAACTTTTAGTGGAAAACTCAGCACCACTTTAGGATTTATTGACAGTGTCGCGTTCGAGACGAACGCGGTGCCGAAGGCCCATGGTAAAACATACGCTCATCATCCGGTCAACCTGTATGGTGGGGAGTATTCACTTTTTGTATATACTGACATAATAGACTTTCAATTTGTGGGGGACTATTTTGTGCCCCTGCTACAATGTGTAAATATAACAGGGAAAAACAATGATGTTGACACTATTAAATATGACAGACCACATTACGTACACGTGTCTAAGGCACACATAGCCATAGAGGTAAAGTCAGATCAGAACCAGAACATAACATTTAAGTACAGAAAGGTAGTCACGAAGCTACATTTCAGACCTGTGAAGCAAAGAAACTTGTTTAAAAATGATGAGGCAGTTTAACCCATATGCAGACCCACATCGTTATGTGGCGTATTATCAAAATTAAGCTGGCGGTCTGATGCCTGGGTATATGGGTGGCCATGCTATGTATGGGGCTGGATTCAGGCGTATTTTCAGAGGACTTTTCCGAATGGCGATACCGCTGTTGAAAAAAGGAATCAGTATAGCGAAACCCCATCTAAAGTCTGCCGCTAAAAACATTGTTAGCGATGTAGTAAGTAATGTTATGCGCGCACGTCACAACGAAAACAGTCAGGATGGCTCTGGAATGCTGGTGATGCAACGTAGATCGGTGAAAAGGCCCGCTGGCGTGAGACATACATAATGTGTGAAAAAGAGTGTGAATAAAAAGAAACATCCAGTGCGGAAAAGGAAATCGCAGAGTAAACACCGCAAAGGTCCTCAAGCAAAAAGTAATTGTAAAACCATTTTCTAATAATGGCGTTAATTCACGGAATGTGCAAAGAGTGTGTGAAATCAGAGCAGTCCCCATGACACAAACCTATTTCTGCACTCTCCTATACAGCACCTTTGAAGTTTTTCATCTCAGGTGTAGGGGATTTTATAATTTAGAATTTAGGTTAATTTAGATATTCTCCACCAGAATCAGTTTAGGCTGATTCACCCTTATATTTATTAATTGATTAATAAATAGTCAATTAATAATTGATTATTTATTTACAAACCATTCGGCCAGTGAAATATTTCAGCCGGAGTACAGAAATTAACCCTTTAAACTCTTCTTAATTGCACTGTTAAGAGGAGCTTCACTTTTAGAAAAGGGGTTACTTGAAAAGGGGTATTAGCTAATGATTATTATTCTAATGAGCTTCAGGTAATGAAGGAGTCGAAGCTGAGAAGTGACTTTACCCTATTTGAACAAGAAACTGAATCACTGGTCACGCTAAGACAACATTTATTATACCACGCTAGACAAACACAAAACATAAAGACATAAAGACAGAATGAAATAAATGTGAGTGGTAATGGGATAACGGTATTAATAAGCTTACTGCAAGTTACTGAAAGTCTCTGAACAATGGCTTCATGAAACAAAACAACCCAATAATCAGAGGCATGCGTACTATTGTCCTTTCTGCACCAAAGTTATCAAAATGAGAAAGTAACTGTTATACTTATTCACTGATTTGGTGTCTCAGGAGGGTTGAGGTCAGTTTCAGCTGTGGTCTGGGGCTCAGAGGAGTTGGATCTTCATGGAGGCAGAGGGGCTTGAGTTTGGTGAAGGCTCAGTAGTGATGAAGAAGCTGCTGAGAGTTCAACAGGATTGGATACAGCTTGAACTTCTTGAAGTTTCAGAGTTCTTGGGTTGAAGTTTGGAAGAGTTCAGAGTAGATGAAGATGATGAAGTCTCAGCAGAGTGGAGTCTTCTTTGTTCATGCAGCTATCAGGGTCCAATTTATGGCCCTGCTCAAACCAAGGTTTTAGCTGAAATAAGATTATTGTATCCGGTACATTGAGGTCAAGGTTTTTAGTCAAATGGATATTATAAACATACCAAGTTCTCACTGAGGATTAATTTAAGAATAACCATAATTATTTTAGCATGAAGGAAAAGAATAAACTTGAAGAAGATCTAAAATTTCCTCTTAACTGGTCAGACAAACACAAATAATATTTGCTAATTACATGAGATGACACAGGATAGTTATCACAGAAAACACATCTACAAATTTAAGTAAAAGAAAAGAGGAAAAAGAAATGTATTTTGCTCTCTGGTAATTGCAGGAATGTCTGGTTCTTGCAGGAATGTCTGGGGTCAATGTGTGTGTGTGTGTGAGCAAGAAAAGGGGGAGGGGTGTGTGTTGAGTGTCCTTGGTGTAAAGCCCCTTTGTTTTAAGGGGTCTGCTGATTATCTGAAGACGGGTGAACTGGAGTCCATGAAAAGGGGCCTGGTCTGTCCT
>JBBIGA010118125.1:0-10036 GCA_037576975.1 Alestes dentex | reverse complement strand
GGTTTGTTGTACCAAAAAAGTTCTCCCTCACTTTCTAGAAACACGCAGTAAAGTTCTGCTCCAACTTGCACGGAAACTTAATGGGTTGGGAGTTAAAGATGTACAGAAAACGCTCGAGCAAAATCAGCGATGTGACGAAACAGCAAGTAAGAAACATTTTAAAGTGGTTTTTTTCATATATAAACCCGACGCTTAAAGAGGTCCGAGGCTGGGTGTAAACGAAAGAAATGAAAGAAATGGACTGGAGGTGAACGTACCTTCGTCCGTAAGCACAAGAGGAAGGCGAGGAGGAGGTAAAACGCCGCACACGCGGAGCCCCGCCGCAGAATCATCGCCTCCCCCGGTCCGAGCTACACGGGTCACGGCTCCGCTCCGGTCCTCGACTCTAACATGCAAGAGCGCTGGAGAGACCCGAACTCCTCCAGGAGCGCTCTCTCTCTCTCTCTCTCACAGTCCGATCCCTCTTTGCTCTTCTTCTCAGTGGAAAAAGCTCCTGCTGCAACTCCGGCGTCTCGTAAATGCTTCTCTTCTCTCTTCTCTTCTCGCTCCTCTCGTTTTTCAGAGGGGGGATTTTCTCCTCGCTCGGGGTCGTTACGCACAGGCCATGGGAGCGCGGCGCGCTGTGGCGAGAGACTGAAAAAAAGTGAGCTGCGCTCCGTGGGCAGCGGGTTCAGCCAGCAGGGCTGTGAACGCATGCGTCAGATTTAATATTCAGTAGGTGAGGGGGAGTCCCTCCCAGCCTCCAGCCTCGAGGACGGGTGGGCTTCGTACTGCTAACGTTGAGATGCCTCGTTGCAGAGTTGCAGACCGTAGACCACACTGTCAGGGTTTACGCTGCATCACGGTAAACCCGTGCTCCGAAAGCATGAAGACTCTTAGACAGCTACACTATATGGACAAAAGTATTGGGACGCCTGACCATTCCACCAACAATGACACTGCATTCAAATCCATAGACTTTAATATGCAGTTGGTCCCCACTTTGCAGCTAAAACAGCTAGAACCACTCTTCTAGGAAAGGCTTTCCACAAGATTTTTGGAGTGTCTGTGGGAATTTGTGCCCATTCATTCCGTAGAGCATTTATGAGGTTCAGACACTGATGTTGGACGAGAAGGTCTGGATCACAGTCTCCGTTCCAGTTCATCCCAAAGGTGCTGGATGGGGTTGAGGTCAGGGCTCTGTGTGGAACAGTCAAGTTCTTCCACACTGAACTCCTCCAGCCACGTCTTTATGGAGCTCACTTTGTGCACTGGGACACAGTCCTGCTGGAATAGAAAAGGTTCTTCCCCAAACTGTGTCCATATATATATATATATATATATATATATATGTGTGTGTGTGTGTGTGTGTGCATATATAGAATATATAATTGTGTGTATGTATGTACACACACAAACATATGTGTGTGTGTGTAGAGAGAGAGAGAGTATTTATATGTTAATGTCAACATGATGTCAAGGCACTTTCACTGGTCATGGATTTCTCACTGCTGGTGTGAACTTTGGTGCATTAATGTGCCGCCACTCCTACACGAGGTGTCCCTGCGGGCGGCGTTTGTAAGAGCTCAGAACACACAGGCCTGCTTTTATTGCCCTAATAGCTCTTGTTGCCCTCTTGTGGATATGGAGTAAAGACCTATAAAAAAAATAACTTAACAATACAGGTATTAAAAGACCTATTTCATGGAATATGCACTTCCATTCATTCTAGCAAAGGGTAGATGTGTTTAAGGAGACAGCAGATCTGCAAATCTTTTTTTTCCTCATTATGCAACAGCCAAATAGAACATTACCCCAGACCCTCATGCACACAACCAGAAGGCAGGAGAGAAAAGTTATTTTTTAACTAGTGGAGTGTTTCGCCATCTCATTTTATAGCCAGTGTGGTCCGAGTGGAACGCGCAACACATTTCTTCTGATAAGCAGCCAGAACGTGTGCTGTCTGCAAGACATTTCCAGATGCTCACGAAGCGCTCGGACGTTCACCGTCACGGGAGCCCATTGTCTCTTGTGCGACGGCGAAGGCTAGTGAAAGTCTAGCTCACGTCATCTGTGCTCTTAGGTCGTAGCAGATTATGGAAGAAAAGAACGGAGAGAGTTGGAAGAACAATAGACTGTTTCGTCGCCTTGTGAACCTCAATGCGGAAAAGAACTGAAACCCGTTGTGGACAATGAACAATGGACCAATAGGACAAATACATGGAAAAGCTCCAATGTTATCGTCCATAATAAGAGACTATATGCTAATTTGATAATGGGTACCACTTTACCCCAATAAAGCATGTATAAATGATTCATTAGGTTGTAAACCATTTATGAATAGTTAATAACCAGAAACAAGTTATAACACTGATTATGACACTGTCATGCATTGATGCAGGCTCACTATTTGGCATGAGCTGGCGTTTTAATGGTAGTAGCATGTTCACAAATACCTGATGAAGTTCCGTTTAACTTTCTGCCTGAGAAAGGGACAAGACAAGCTCAGCAACTAGAGATCTGAGTGAGCCTGCATCAATGTATGACGCGACTGAGATGGAGGTTCCTGAAAAAAAAAACACTCCTGCACCTTCAGCAACATTTGATTTTACACAGTGTCGGACATGGGGTCGTATACTGTGTCTGACTTGTGTGAGTTATTTGACACGTGCCATATAAAGCTCTGAAAAAACAATAAGAGTCCACAGCAAAAATGTTCAGATTCTCAGGTTTGATCTTTTCTAGGTGCAAGTATTGAACTGAACAGCTTCGCTTAGTTTTTAAGAACTGCCGTCACTATTTCTCCTCATTTCCAGATAAAAATATTGTTCTTTAAAGCACTATTTTAAAGGAAATGACAAAACAACAAAATATGAAAAATGATGCAGTGTTTACAGAACTTGAATCATTCAAAGAAATCTCTTGTTCGCTCTTGAACAAAATGGCAATAATTACCGTTGACGACCTTCTAGTAGTGTTTTACCATCCAACTGGTCTCATTGTGAGAGAAGAGTGTCGATTACAGCAGTGTTTTTTTATACTTTTCCTCATTTAATAAGATTCGATTCAGGTGATCATGTGCTTGTGTAGGAATTGAACAGACCCTGGCATGGAATGGTTATCATACTCATAGAGATGCTGGTGGTCTGAAGTCTGTTGGGATTCTCTAGAAAGTAAGTTCATTTCTTGTCCTAAGAACAGGGATGGAATAAACGCCATTCCTTTCATTCGACCATGAATCTTCTGCAACTTGTTTAGACCTGCTTATTGATGATTTATAAACTGTCTACAGCCTAATGAACAATTCTAGATCATTTAGAACCCCTTTGCATGGGTAGTTTTATTGTAAAGTGGGACCGTTCAATTTCACATAGAGCGAATGAACATGCAGAAGTGTGTTATCAGTGCTTGATTTGTACCAGAGATCATCAAAATGTTATTATAATTTGTTACTTATCCAACATTATTATGTGTGGCCACTTGAAAGTGGGCATTTGCATGTGTAAGTCTGTGACTCTGCTGATATTTCCTGTCTGTGAGGTTTGGAGATTAAAGGTGAGCGAACCCCTTTGTCCCGTCTGCAGCGCCTCTGAAACATTCCGACCCCTTGAGGGATCTCACATTACTCGCCTTATTCAAACGGTCACTCTGTGTAATAAGGGTTAATTAGCCTAACTCTTTTAACCCTGAGACTTGACCACTTTCTCCTCCAAAGGTCTTTTTTTTTTTTCTTGGACAAATGATCTGCTCATTTCCTTTTTGTCTGATGCCTTCAGAATTCTAAGACAGAAAAAAAAAAAGAAAGAAAAATGGACACATCAGGCCGGCGGGGTTTTGAGCATCACACATTTTTGAGGCTGTTCTCAGATCACATGTCCATTAGACCTGTCATGAAAGCACTTTTCAACCAGATAAACGGTTTCGGGACCTTTTTTCTCACAGTCCCCGTTTTGAAATGTTTTTCTAAAAAAAGGTTTAGTGTGGACATTTCAGTCCACACAGCTTTGCTCCCATAAACCGCTGGGCAAAATGTTCTAAACTATCATCCACACGCACGTTTTCTCAAGAATTGGCAACAGCTTAATTTCAGTACATTTATGGCATTTAGCAGACGCTTTTATCCAAAGCGACTTCCATTCCCTAACTACAGGGGGCAGTCTCCCTGGAGCAACTTGGGGTTAAGGGTCTCGCTCAGGAACCCAGTGGTGATTCTCGTGCCTTACTGCTGCTCCACCGGCGGGGGTCATGAACTTGCTGGCTCTTATCAAGCCATTTATGGGTAAAGACGGCTGAAAGCTCACGTAGCCGCGTTCACAGGCTGATTTTAACAGTGACACGTCTTTTTTTTTTATCACTGACATGAGCTGTTTATGAGTCTGCTGTGTGTTTTGCTACGCATTTGTTTTTCTGAATTTGTTTGATTTCTGGCCTCCTTAGCCGCGACGTCACAGATTTCTCTCTGACACACGCTTTTAAGGGCAACTCGATTGTCCTCTCTCTACCTGTATATTGCAGAGGCAACTGTACCACAAAAATAGTTTTTTAAATTGTCAGTACACGGCCCCTGATCAAGTGATTAAAAACATATATGCACACACACACTGCAGGGGATATTAACAGACATTTTGACGTTGGAACCATGCCCATATTTAAAAAATGGTAGGAGGAGAAAAGGTCAAAAATGGTAGGAGAATAATAATAATAATATTATTATTATTGTTCTTCTTCTTCTTCTTCTTCTTATTATTATTATTATTATCATTATTATTATTATTGTTGTTGTTGTTGTTTAGTTGTATTATTATTATTATTAGTATTATTATTATCATTATTATTATTATTATACTTAGGAAGAACAGCATCCTTTCTCAAGGACCATTTTTGCACCTTTTGTATGACTGTCCAATTTTCATCCGTGAACCACAGTACCTTCTTTATTTCTGCATGTGTTTTAGTTTAGCATAATTTCACTTAAGAGAGTATTTGAGTTGAACATTTTGGAAAATATGTTTGCACTCATGAACACTGCAGGGATGTTATCAGTGCCGCAACACACCCAATGAAAAATTCATCTACCCAGAGCATTCCAGTATTTGCTTGTGCGGACCATGCATTCAGTCAATAGTTGAGGTTTAAGTGGTTTGAGTGACTGTGGAGCTGTAAGAAGGGAAGGAACTTGGACTGGTATTCAACTCCAACTTGGCCTGGATGTCCTCAGCAGAGGGACCTAAGAGAGGGGTGTTGGAGGGCTTGAGGAGAAACAGGTGGGACACAGGGTGGTCTTGGTGGGGTGTGAAAGTTGGGAACCTAGGTTATAGTGTAATGTGCATGTTGTTTACTGCACTCAGCAACAAACTGTCAGAGAAAAGTCAGTACATTTTAACCTCCAAGATGTAAATGTAATCTTAAAGGGTGCAAAAAATGCATCTGGTTTACTTGTGAACCTTAAACAAGTTTTGATTGAACATTTCTCCGCAAAAAATTAAAATCTGAAGAGAGTGTATTGAAAATAAGATATTAAGCAACACATTCTGCCAATGGGGTGAGCGACATTTGTAAGAATCCCTGAAATAAGATAAATAGGCAAGAATAAAAACAAACAAAAAAACATATAGATGTCTAGTGTACACTGTGTAATCTTAGCAACTGAAATACCAACAAGCCATACATTGATAAAATCTTATATATATATAAAAAAAACAAAAAAACGACAACTTAATATATTTTTTCTGATCTGGATATTTTTCCTTAGATTTTTGGCTAATAATTATTTGCAAAAATCCTCATTTTCAAAACATCTTGAGATAAGATATCAGTTAAGATTGGTAAGTATACTGAAATTTTTTTTTTACATGGTACACTCACTTTCCCGGGAGGAAGGTTTCTGTCATAACTTTTCTTAACTTTAAAAACAATTTAAGCTCTGGTATAATTATGCTTACTAATTACACTAGTGAAAAACAAGGATGTGGGAAAGCCCATTGGAATCCATTGGAATGGGTCATCAGATTGGACCACAGTCGATGGGCCTTTTTCCTCAGGTCCGTCCCAAAGTCCTCCAGTAGGATAAGCCAAGACCCTTGAGCGTAAATGACTCAAGCTGTAGGAACAAAAGGCTTAGCGGCTGCTGGAGAGATGGCTATCTATTGTTGTCACGCACTCAATACCATATAACCGTCCAATTACTTAAGTCTGTTGCCACCTCTCATATTACATTCACCTATTGAGGCAGGTTCGAGTGCAGCCAGAGTCCTTTTGACAAGAATGTGGTGGAACAGATTATGTCCTTAATGAGAAATCCCCTGTGCTTTCAGTCAAAGCTCACCCTTTATCCTCTCAACACCAATGGCCATCCTTGGACCAAGCTATCAATACACTCTTACAAATAGAAGTGCCAAACTAGCATTCTTTGGAATAATATACACCCAGCATTATGCACTGAGGGGCCGAAGTACAATGTCTGTAAAAGCACACTATAAACATATCTGGCCCAAAATGATGTACTTGAGGTACATTTATGTCTACACGCATTGTCAAGGTATCTGCTCTACTTACCATACAGGTGCGCTTTGAAACTGAAAAATCTTTGGGCTAAGCCATACTGATGTATCGAGATTTCTTGAAAATAAAACATAAAATAAGCAAAAATATCTAGATCAGAAAAAGAAGTAAATTGCCTAATAAGATGATTCCAGTGTACACTATATATATGTAGTTTACACTATAATCATCTTATTAGAAAATATACTTCTAGATATCTTTTGCTATTTTACTTATTTTAAAAAGTCTTACAAAGTAAATGTTTCTCATTTTATTATATTTTCTCTAGTTCTTGTAAGTTAGTTAGTTGCAGTTTGGATGGAAAGCAGCCACAGAAAAATGTGGGAGAAAACCTGAGTTAAAAAATGAACATTAAAAGGTCTCTAAAGTCTATTATATAAAAGTCTCTAAACTGTCATAGGCTTTGGTTTGTGATTCTATTGAAAAGCTTTACCTAGTATTAAACCTTCACATTTCGTGGAGTTTCTTCACAGTCATATAATAGTTCTTTAAAGGCAAATCCACCCTGAAAGGTTCTTTAGAGGACCAAATGTGGTTCTTCTCACTCCAGAGAACTGTTTTTGGGACACTGACCTTTAAGAATGAGGCAGCATTAGATCACTAGACTTCAAATGAATTTCTCCTTAATTGTGTAATTTTCCACCAAATACTGTACAAGCCAAGTTGTATTTTTTTTGTTGTTGTTTTTTGTGCAGAGCTTTTACAAAACATTTTTTATTGCTGCAGTGAGTTTGTGTGTTCACAAACCACAGATTGTTCGAGTCATAAATGAATAACTACCCTTGGTGAGTTTGGCATGTAATTTTTCAATCTTGAGCACAAGATGGACAGCAAACACTGTAACATGTCTCAGAGCATCAGCAAAACTACAAACAAGTACAAGTACAGCTGGGTTCTTGGACCGCTCCACATTTGGACATTTACTGGCAGACAAACAGAGGATTTGTTAAAGGGGGGGGGTGGGTGGCGGGCGGCGGTTAAAGAACTTCAATGCCTTTCGGAAATAATGACGTACTAATGTTGTTCCAAAAATAATACTGTTTTGGACAGTCAACATGTGCTCTCACTTGGGAGAGAATGAGGGAAAGGATGAGAGACGCTTGGGTGAGGGACGGAGGGAAAGCGAACAAGGAACCTCGAAGAGATTTGAAAGCTTTCAGAGGGCTTTTTTAGGTTGGACTTTGTTTGCTGTATCATCACTCGATGGCCTTCTGTCCTTGCATTCAAAAACTGTTGCGTGAACGTAACTGACTCACACTTGTCAATTTAAGTCTTATTTCAGGAAACCTTATTTTGTTCAATGGAAGCATGTACCTCTCATTCATTTTCAATTACAGTTTCTCTAGTCTTTGACCATTGCTAAGATTTGGTTTTTGCACTGCAAAAGTCATGCTGCTTATGTAACAGCTGATTTTAAATTCAAAGGAGGATTTAATTAGCCCAGTGTCAAATGGGTTTGTCATTAAAATGCTGATCAGAGTGCTCAGGAATGCATACTTTCCTACAGGCTTCGCTAATACAGATCAGTGACAATACAGTGTAAATAAGACTGAAAAATACTTTTTGCCCCGTCAACTCTCATTGCAGACAAGTAGTTTAACTCTCACAGAACTGGTTCGTTACACTGCGTTACATTCATGTGGCAAATGCTTTTATCCAAAGCCACTAACACTCAAGTTTCAAGGCAAGTGTGAGAACCAGAGGAGAGTTCTAAGTGCTAAAATCTTTGTGTAGGAGTAGTGCAATGGGGCATCAAGAGATGAGATGCTCTCAGAATAGATGAGTCTTCAGGAGGTTTTTGAAGGTGGAGAGTGATTCTGCTGCTCTGGTCATTTTTGGAATCTCATTCCACCAGCGGGGAAACCAGAATGAGACCCAGTCTGGACTGGGTTTGCCTTGTGTGTAGGGATGGCAGAGCCAGACAAGGTTCACTCGTATAATATAGTTTATTACGTCTCTTCGTTTAAGGAGAAGCACAGACTCCACTCCCGATGTTTAGCTGTTGTGACTGGAAGCACAGAAGATCCACTTTACAAACATTGTTGATTTGTCCTCTATCAGCCCCTTGAGTACTCGGAATTTTAACCACCACAGGAATGTAAGAGCGCATGGTGAGTTTAAACAGTGTGCTTGCAGTGCACTCTCATTTTAAGTATAATTCTGATCTGAGTATGATTGCTAAACAGATGTTAAACATGAGACAAAATTATGTACACAGACACATAGTTAGCGAGGAACATACCAAAGTGGAAATGCTTATTCAGATACAAATTGACAGTACGGTGCAAAAGTTATGAGCAACCACTCGTTTCTTTCGTTTCTTTACAAAAATACTATCTCATGTCAGATTGTCTTACCTTTGGCATATTAGATTAAATTAAAGAAATTTGAACAATTGTTTTACTGCTACAGGCTGCAAAATGCCTAAACATACAAGGAGCCTAGATAAAGGAGTTCCAACCACTCAGCATTCAGCCCACCAGTATACTGATCACCTCCTGATCATCTGGAATCGTCTGCTCCTGGTTCTTCACCGGTTCAGGACTTCAGTTAGATGCTCTTTGTTCTGCTTGAATGATTCATACGTAGGTCACTGTGTGTCTTAACCAGCAAAAACATTCCTCTGAAACTGGTCAGGTTCAGGGACTGGACTGGAAATGAGTCTTTGAAACTCAGTCAGGAAGCCTGGAAAACTGTTCCACAGGACTACATTAAAAATACAAGAGCTGGCTCTTTGGAAGCAAAAAATGAACAAACAAGGAGTGATTTTTGCACAGTACTGTACGATATAACACTATAGCACATTCTAGCAGTGCACTTATAATAGATATTACAGTTCCTGCTCATTAGTAATAGATACTAGATATTGCACTTGTAATTAAAGTGTTCATTTGTGCCTATTGTTGTTTGAAAGACAACGTGCAGTGAGCATGGTGCACCTTGTGGGCAAGGATGGCTGGATCCCTTACTGAGGTCATGTGCATATTAAATGTTTTCATAGTAAGTACTTGTGCATTGGTGATTCTCCACTCTTTTCAAAACTCTTCAGAGCTGCCTTACCAGAATGTAAAGAGGCTGTTTTTGTCACACATGAACACACCACAGCACACAGTGTGAAATTCTTCTCTGCATTTAACCCATTCACCTGAGTGGCACAAACGCCTAGCATTACAGTTTTGACTGTCCAGGCATTACAGAATAGTATGGAGCACAAAGTATATGGCATCTTCTTTTGACCAGTTATAGTGGTAGTTCCAATGTACACCCAGACAAAAGTACTGGGATGCCTGACCATGACACCAACAGGGACTTTAATGACACTGAATTCAAATCCATTGACTTTAATATGGAGTTGGTCCCCCTGTGCAGCTATAACAGCTTCCTTTCTTCTTGGAAGGTTTTCCACAATATTTTGATGTTTCTGTGGGAATTTGTGTCCATTCACTCTGTAGAGCATTTATGAGGTCAGACACTGATGTTGGACGAGAAGGTCTGG
>JBBIGA010118124.1:0-10037 GCA_037576975.1 Alestes dentex | reverse complement strand
GTTATCTATCTAGTGTTGTATTTGATCACTCTCTCTCTCTCCCTCCTTTCTTTCTCTCTGGGTCGACCTGAGGAGGAACGGTTCCCCTTTTGAGTCTTGGTTCCTCCCGAGGTTTCTCCCTCCATCTGAGGGAGTTTTCCCTCACCTCTGTCACCTTCGGCTTACTCACTAGGGGCTCGGACCTGGACTTGGTAAAGCTGCTTTGTGACAACCTGGTTGTAAAAAGCGCTATATAAATAAACTGAACTTGAACTTGAACTTACTGTTGAATGCACTGACTGTTGTTTTGTCTAATTGTAGGCGTCCTGACCTTTGATGAACATGGTAAAGGAGGGCAACAAATTATGAAGAAACAGATGGCTACAGCCTGCAATTGTAAATAGAAATTTCAAGATTTGTGTTTAATTTAAAATTGTACTTATTATTATAATGTTTGCAAAGTCATAAAAGGATTGGTTCAGGATACATTTCACTGGGTGTTATACTTGTATAACTATGCATGTGATGAATAAAGAATCTTGAATCTTGAATCTTGATTGAAAAGCTCATTTTCTGTTAAAGAGGAACAGCTTATTTTAGCTCTATCCCTGATCCTCCTGCTACCTAAACTACTGTCATCACCTAAACTTGAAATCTTAAGGGGACTGTAAAGGCCACTAAGGTGTTAGTAAAAGGCAACATCGCTATATGCCACGTGCAGCTGGTGGAAAGTCCTGCTTAATACCACCAGCAATACCACTGTTACCACTGCTCATGGCCTCAGCACTTTCTTCACTCCTACTATTACTTCATGTATAAAATGCCCTTTTCTGTTAGTAAAAAAACCATCAGAAGCGGTAGGTATTATCTTGCTGTGAAATCTTTGTCCAGTGCCCTTAGTTGTAATGTCGGATCGATTTACGGAATGGCGCACCGAGGAACAAGGACACATCACTGTGCTGTGGCAGAGGCACAGTGCAGCTGCCCTTTTTCTCACGTGAGGAAGAAGAAATACTAGGTGTGTCACATGATGCGCAAGAGGCATCAGAATTGAAGCGCGTCACAAGGTATAAAAGCCCAGGTAAGGAGGTAGTCATCGCTTAGACACTGATTCCTTGCAGCTCGTGCGGAGCTTATGCAACGGGTCACCATGCTTGAGAAGGTGTGACATGTGCTGTCTGCTGCGCGCTCGTCTCCACAGGCTGCAACCCGGTCTTCTACCGTGTTCATCTACTGTGGAGTCTGTTTCAATTGGTTCTCCACCTCCTTCAGTGGACCACTCCGGAACCAATGGGGAACTCATGCAGTTAGGGCACACCTCTCTGAATCCTGAGGGCCTATGTGCTTATTGCATCTAAGCACTTATTGCAAAATTATTCTAAGTCCCAAACTTCAAAATTATTCTAAGTCCCAAAACCTCAAAAATATTCTAAGTCCCCAAGACCTCAAAAATATTCTAAGTCCCAAAACTTCAAGAATATTCTAAGTCCCCAAGACCTCAAAAATATTCTATGTCCCAAGGCTTCAAAAATATTCAAAAAGTCCAAAAATCAGTCAAAGTCAAAGGGGTGCGATGTGGCTGATTTATTCAGAGATCTTCAGCTTGTGGCCCGGCACTGCTCTTCCTAGCTTCTCGGGCACTGATATCAGTTTTTATACATATTCAATATTCATTTATGCATTATTTCAATCCATCCCATATAGGTTTTATACCAATGAAGAGTATAGGGTGTTCCATTGCTTAATTTGGTTAAAACCACCTGATTGTTAGAGGCCAACTCCTTATCTTTTCAGCTTTGTTGAAATCATTTCATATATTATACATCCAAATTTCTGCCAGGTCCCAATGACACATATGCTGCGGTAGATGTCAGATCCGGTGATCCATCTACACTTTCTATGGGTCAGGACAGAGAGCATGGCCCAGAAAACACTGTAAGAGATTTAGTGAAGCAGATAGGGTCCAGAATTGGTGATAATATTAGTTCATGTCTCAAGTTAGTTCCAGCCTGGTAATACCACCGCAGCTTATTCTACAATTGATCTTTCTTTGAAGGTTAGCCTAACAGTTAATCACCAAAATTACAAGCCACATCCTTTCAACGGGGAGTGGGAGAAATCTGAAAAAGTATACTTGAATGAGAGGGACATTGAGAAATGTGACCATACAGATAAGGTTCTAAATAGGTTGCAAGGCAGATCATAGTGAAAGTGGGGGTGCGTAGTAAGATACATTTGAACTTGCAGTTAGGTCCCCAGGCCACATACTCAAACAGCACTTCAGTGAGTCTATGACTTCTTTTATGGTTTTGGCTTACTTTTATGACACAAATCCCTATTCCACTGAGATTGCTGTTGACTACTGGATTTGGCTTAATAAAGCCATTATGGCGGGATCAACTGTGACACCACTGTGGGGTGATGGATGGGTCCCAGTGAGAGTCATTAAACTCGTGAGACTGGGCTTGTGAGAATCATAGCATACAGGTACAATTTTGAAGCTTCTGTTGTTAAATTGTTTCTTATATATCTAAAATTACCTAAATTAAATTGAACTATGCTCATAACTTTTTTAAATTTGACTTTTAAATGTGAGTCTAATACTATGCCCAAATATTTATATCCATTCACAACTAATAGTTTTCTTCCGCTGTAACAACAGGCTCAATATCTTTATTTGCAGACCGAAAAACATACACAGGGGTTTGCTAATATTAAGGTGTAAACATGAACTGGGCAGCCAATTAGAAATATTGACCTCGTGGAACACCAACAGAATTACTGATTATTTGAGAAGTTTTACCATCTATGCGGACACATTGTTTTCGCTCAGCAAGATATGATTTAACACTTTGGGCGAATTTAATGCGTTGGACGAAAAATTAAATTTTGATAATTTTGCAATTAAAATATCATGATTAACAGCATCAAAGGCTTTTCTAAGATCATGATAGATGGCTTCCACCATGCCTCCCTTGTCTAGATTAGCCTTGATATTTTTAAAAGAAAACAATTTCCTGTTTTGGTGGAATAATGCTTACGAAAACCAAATAGGATGCAATTTGAAGGAAGACACTTAAATTAGAGGTGTTACACGATAAAAAAAATCTAATTAATAACAAGATCTCTGATTAATCTGTACAAATATTTTAGAAATTAAATGAATTTTGGCATATGAGTGAATTTTGCAATTACTCAGGCACAGGAACCAAAGTGAAAGGGCATGGTGTTTAATAAGTTGATTGAGCCAGGCGAGTGTCAATTGGGCCGCTGATCTATGAGTCTTATGGGCCAGAACAATAAATAAATAAATACATGAATAAACGGTCGGCCGAAATAGCATGTCGGCCCACCATAAAAATGCCTGATACGACAGATGGTCAGTCTGACCCTGAATGTACATACACGCAAGGGCTAAAAATGCTACCTTAAAGCTTATACAGTTTATACAGTCATCTTAGCACTGATAATGTTATGCATAATCTGATAAAAATATATTTTATTGAAATGAGAAGATAGATAGATAGATCGTTATAGGTGCGTAGAGCCAGTTTATACAGTCAGGTTCTAATACTGAGAAATTATATCGTGAAGCAGGGTGTTCTGACTATTCATGCTACACTGTGGAAAAATGCTACCGTAGCGCAAATTGACAGCAGAGTCTATTGATTCATGCTACCTTATGAAATTCTCCTTTGAAGCTTATACAGCTGCTAGTGTCCCAGGGTAGCACAGATTTATGGATGTGGCACTGGATCCCAAGACTGTGGAACTGCACATACACAGAAGGGCACGGTAGCACATCTCGATGGGTAGCATGTTTCGGCAGAACACCGGACTGGGTTAAAGTCACATGGTGCGATTAATCGGTCTGATCCATTTGGTTCCGGTTCCGGTTGACCGCATGCTGGTGCGACTTGCTGCTGCTGCTCGCCGGTAACTTTGAACTTTTAAGCTGATTTTATGGATAGTGCAATGTTCTTATTTTGATCTTATTAGCCAAACAGGTAAGCTGGCACCCTTGTGTGGATTTACATGGACTAGTAATACCCTACCTGTTCTGCTTCGGCTAATCCTGCTATCCAGCTTCACCTCCTCCTCACCCTGACGCCTAAGCAGTCTGATTCCTTGGCTACAATGTGGACTGGTAGGATAAACATCTGGTCTGTGATTGTCTGGTCTTTCCTGATGCTTGTCTACCAACACACGGTGGGTTTGCTCCAATACTCCCCTGCGGAGCTTCTCTGGCTGCGCTTCCACCTGCCTACGCTTCTGCCGGTTGCATTACACCTTGCACTACAAGACACTCCGTCAAAATAAAGTCTACTTGGCCCACCTCTCGTCGTCCTCGATGTAACACCGGTCGGGTTGTTGACCACAGTGTGCTAGCTTGCCTAGCCCTGTCGTTAGGCAGCTAACTCCAACATTACTGCTGTCAGCTTCGGATTACTCAATATCCGTTCACTCACAAGCAAGGGAGCTCTAATCCAGGACCTCCTCACTGACCGTGAGTTTGACTTTCTCTGCTTAACCGAGACTTGGCAAATGACCAACTCAACAAATCCGCTCCGCCGGGGTTTGTTTACATCTGTCAACCTCGTGGCTCCAGTTGGGGAGGAGGTCTCACAATTTTTTACAGTGAAAACTGGAAAGTCTCACCGGTGTTTGTTCCTGTTTTAAATTCTTTTGAATCCACTGTATGTCAACTGCCTGGACCTACTCCTGCCATCATTGCAACAGTTTATCACCCTCCAGAACCAAATAATGACTGGAGGGTGATAAACAAATGACTTTGCTGCTTTTCTTACATACCTCTCCACCCTTAATATATATCCACCAAATAATATATTACTGGGAGATTTTAATATTCACGTGGACAAGATTAACAGTCCTTTTACCTGCCTTGGTATTCAGCAGGACATCAAAGTTCCCACTCATTCTCAAGGCCACATTTTGGATTTAATCCGTTGTTCTGGTGTCTCCCCCCTTGGTTGTACAGCAGATGAACTCCCCATAACTGATCATTTTCTCGTTTCATTTAATCTTAAACTCTCTCTCTGTATTACTAAACCCTCATCTAATTTCTTTCTGAAATATAAAGGATTCTCTCTCTGCTACTATCAACTCTCACATGGTTATTCAAAATCTAACCACCATCGAAGAGCTGGTCGCACACTATAACACTGGCCTTCATCATATTCTCAACTCCCTCGCTCCGTTAAAAACCAAGTCAGTTTCCTTCAGGGCAGCTGGTAGCCTAGTGGTTAGGGTGTTTGCCCTGCAATCGGGAAGTCGTGGGTTTGATTCCCAAGACTGCTAAGGTACCCTTGTGCAAAATACAATCCCCCACACACAGCTCCATGGGTGCTGTGTTCCTGGCTGCCTGCTGCTTCACTTGGTGAATAGGTTAAATGCAGAGGAAAAATTTCGTGCTGTAGCATGTTCACATATGACAGAATGGTCACTTCTCCCTGGTGCTGATCTTATGAACTTTAATTTATAACCCACTTATATCATGACAACCTGTATGAACAGTTCCAGTCTGGTTTTCGCCCACTTCATAGCACAGAATCTGCTCTCATAAAAATCACTAATGACCTTCTCATAGCAGCCGATTCTGGTCTGCTCACTATTCTCATCCTCCTCGACCTGAGTGCAGCCTTCGATACCATTTGTCACACCACCCTCATAAATAGATTATCCTCTATTGGTATTACTCACACCCCCCGTGACTGGTTTAGGTCCTATCTTTCTTGCCGCACTCAGTTCATTCAACTTAAATCTTTCACATTCCAGCCTTCCCCTGTTACTTCAGGTGTACCCCAGGGCTCTGTCCTTGGGCCCCCACCTCATCATCATTTATCTCCTTCCCCTTGGTAATATTTTCCATTAATTCAAACTCAGTTTTCATTGTTATGCGGATGACACCCAGCTCTACCTTACTAGTTAACCCACTCCCTATCTTCCACCTTCCTCCCTTACTGACTGCTTGACAGAAATGAAAACCTGGTTTTCTTCAAATTTCCTTAAACAGTGATAAAACGGAAGTCCTCCTTATTGGTACTAAATCAACAATATCCAAAACTGACAGTATCTCCATTGATATTGATAATTGCTCCGTTTCTCCCTCTCCGCAGGTTAAGAGTCTGGGTGTCATCCTCAACAGTACTCTTTCTTTTCAGTCCCATATCAATAACATTACACTGTCTGCATATTTTCATCTTCGTAATATCAACTGTCTCCATCCCTCGCTTACTCCCTATACTGCTGCTATCCTCGTTCACAGTCTTGTCACTTCTCGCTTGGATTATTGTAACTCCCTCCTTTTCAGTCTCCTTCACAAAACTCTCCATAGGCTTCAACTGGTCCAGAATTCAGCCGCCCGCATCATTACGAGAACTCCTTCTATCCATCATATTACTCCTGTTTTGCAGCAGCTCCACTGGCTCCCGGTTAAGTTTTGCATTGAATTCAAAATTATTCTGTTAACCTTCAAGGCCATTCACAACCTTGCCCCTCCGTAGCTGTCTGACTTGCTTTGCCACTCCCTCTCGTACTCTCAGATCATCCTCTTCCATCCATTTGACTGTCCCCTCTGCCCGTCATACCACTATGGCTTTGGAGCTCAGAAACATCAATTCATTCTCACGCTTTAAATATGCACTCAGAACCCATGTGTTTAAGCTTGCACTCTCTCTTTGACTCATTTGCACTGTTTAAATTTGATCTGTTTCTTAATCTTGTGTATTATTATGGTTGTATTGTCTGTTGCACTTTGTTTTATTGGACAGTGTCCTTGTGTGCTAGAAAGGTGCCTATAAATAAAATTTATTATTATTATTATTATTATTATTATTATTGTTATTATTATTATTATTAATAATAATAATAATAATAATCAGCGTTATTTTTTGTGATATAATCTGTTCAAACATCCACTTTTCAGCAAGTTTAGATATCACTGGAAGAATGTTAATTGGTTTATAGTTGCTTATGGCTATAGGGTCTCCTGATTCAAATACTGGTGTATTCATGGCTGTTTTGCAGGCATTTGGAAACTGTCCTTCAACTAACCAGTTAACAATTTCAGTAATAAAGTTGTTCCTTGGTATGGTCTGGTTCTATCTGCAATTTGTTTATACTATCTTGTGTATGGAAACTATGATTTGTCAAAAGAAAAAAGAACTTAGCTGCACCCAGGAAAGTGACCTGCTAACTGGACACCTGAGTGCAGTGAAGCTTTTGAGAAGCTAAAACAGGCTTTGTTTCCATTGTTGCCTCCTCTAATTGCCTTGGCACTGTACAGTCTTGATTGATTTAAAGTGACATTGCCAAAAGCATTTCAAGCAAATCTATGCCCAATCGTGTTATTCAGGACATAGGTTAGAGTGCCGGGCACTGACTGCGTGCAAGATGCTTTTCATTAATCCAGTAGTCCACAAGCTATAATGCGGACACACCCACGCTTGATCTCTGGAGAAAAGATCCCAGTGCTCTCAAACTCTTGTATCTCTCACTAAGGAGTATCTAACATCCTGGACAGGCCACCAGGGCCAAAGACGAATTCAATTCCTTTGTAAGCAAAGGTTCTACTGGCATGGGATGGAGAGAGTGTAACGGAATATGTGTGCTTCTTCATCGATATGTGTGTGTGTGTGTTGGGGGTGTGGTGACCTGGTGGGTAGGACATTTGCTCTGGCCCAAGAGGGCATGGGTTCGAATCCTACCTTCACCATACCATCACTAGGTTCCTGAGCAAGGCACTTAACCCCAAGTTGCTACAGGGGGACTGCCCCCTGTAGATAGGGAATGGAAGTTGCTCTGGATAAAATGCCGTAAATGTAATGTACATGCTCAGACAACTTCACCAAATTAGCCCAAACGCACCTCTGCCACAACCAGTCTGCTAAGGCTGTAAGTCAGCAATTCTGGAATACCTTTGCACACACATCCCTATCAGGGCACCACTGGGAGAGCATGAGGGCAATTAGATGAATCGGAAATCAATGTACAGGTATCTTTCATCATATTTTAATTGATCTGATATATGGGCTGTGGACTACATGATGTCCTACATTAAGTTCACCTTCTCTCACTTTTTGCATTCACATAAGGTGGTGATTTGTATTTTGTTAGCCTCATCCTTAATCCATATTGGTTATGATGTTAATGTACTATCTAAAGGGCATCTCACATTTCTTCCCCCTTTGTCTGACATGTTTTCAGGCATTTTCTCACCCCATATAGGCTACCGGTCTACCTTGATGTAAATTATGTCCTTGTGGCACAACTTTTATTCAGGATTGTCTTTTATGAACATGACTTTGATGTTACAATAGCAGAATGAGCTAATGACTTTCAATCCTTAGATGACATGTGATCACCAGCTAATGCCAACATGAGGGGCAGGATTGAAATGACTTTTGGAATCTTGAAGGCACGTTTTGCGTGCCAGAAGGGCCTGCGTGTGAAGCCAGAGAGGGCCTATCAGGTGGTGTCAGCATGTGTGGTTCTACACAACATCGCCACCTTCAGAAGGAAAAAGACCCCAGTCCTGATGCCTGGCATTGTTGCCCCTATATTGTTGACCCTTTGACCCTCGACCACCCCCACAGGGTGTGCTGTGAGAGAGGCCATCACACAGCAGATACAAACTATAAACACATTGAAACTTTGTCATGTCTTTATTTGTTTATTTGCTCCCAGTCCTACAGATGGAAAGTGCAAATTTAGTAATGCACACACATATTGATGAAAGACTGGTGAAAGTGTGGAAAAACTTTCTTTTCATGCTCGAGCTTCTCAGTTTCAAGTTTTAGGTTTCTTTAATTTCTTTCTTAATTTATTTCAAGTTTCTTTTTTTTAGCACAGTCAAGCTTGAGCATGCCCTTGTACAGGCTGCACACATCGTCTGCTCCAGCCTACATAGGCAAAAATAGTGAATCAGCAGTCAGTGTTTCATCACCCACATCCTCCTGAAAATTAAAGGAGTACATCAGCATTGTTCACACTTAGTGAAACAGTCATTTGCATACTCACCTGTACATCAGGCTCACGGTAGATGTTGGGCCCTGCAGGTGGCTGGAGCAGCTCAATATTATCTCCCTCCACCTGTCGCCTTCGCAGACTGGACGCCTCCCTCTACCCCTCCATAATGAGCCTTCCTCTATTGTTGGCCAATGCCAACTCCTCTAGAGGCATGAAAGCTTCAGGAGGCCCTCCACCTGTCGTCCTCGCACCAAACTTTTTCTTATTGAGTGTAAAACATAGAAACAAGCTATTAACTGGAACCTAGACACACTACATCTCTCATAATGCGTATAAATATGAATGCATTTACTATTAATATGAGCCTACCACTTGAAATGTATATGTGTTTCTGTATAACATCTTTATTTGCAGCCAACATCTGAAATGTTAACACAGGATTACATACTGAGTAACCTCCCAGTAATTTCACTTTAGGGGGTATTAAGGGGGACATGTGATGCATATATACCTCTATATTTATTTAAAGTCTTTTATTAATTTTCAGACTACTTTTAAACAGTATAATAACTAATACTCAACTAAGAACATAAGACCAACAGCGAATCATTAATTGATTTTAACTGACAGTCTGGCCCATCAAAGTCAGTGGGCGGAACAGACGCTGATCTGCCGTGATTTTGTTTAGATGATTGTTTTGGTCTGAAGCTGTGTCCTCTCCACTATGGCGCTAAAAAATGGAGGAATTTCTTGAGGCAGTCGGAGTTATTTCAACTATTTCAACTGTGTAACAAAATCGGACACATTGCTAGAGCCTGTAGAAATAAAACAGCAGCCGGACAGACACAGTATGTGGAAGCAGATAGCTGTAATGAAGGAAAAGATGATGAATCAGAGTTATTTGGTGTATATACAATCTACACAACCTCAGAAGGAAAGAAAGGAATTGTGGTGAATGTGAAATTGGATGGCAAGTTCAGTTCAGTTCAGTTTAGTTTTATTTATATAGCGCTTTTTACAACCAGGTTGTCACAAAGCAGCTTTACAGAGTCCAGGTCCGAGCCCCTAGT
>JBBIGA010118122.1:0-10037 GCA_037576975.1 Alestes dentex | reverse complement strand
TGCAATCTAGTCTGCTTACTTTTACATACATATATGTATATTGGTATAATACAGCCATACACACTATATTACTAAATCTTAATACTGTACTTCTTTAGACTGTATATTGAGTATATTGAGAATTTCTATTTATTTATACTTTGGTTTATTTTTATTTTATTCTATTCTATTGTTTTTCTCAATTTTGCTGCTCTTAATTTTGTACTGTCCACTTTCTGTTGTACTAAGCAAATTTCCCACTTGTGGGACTAATAAAGATTTATCTTATCTTATCTTATGTTAGGTCTTTGATCCCCTCTTTTTCCTCTTCTGCAGTGTTCCTGAACTGCTTGGAGAGGATCTTGATCTCTTTCCTCAAGCTTTGTATCTCCTTCTCTCTCCGATACAGTTGCCTCCCCTTTGGACTGGTGGTCTTCCTCTCCTCAATGCCAAACCATTCCCTGACCATGTTTTATGTAATTGTAGTCGTCGTCTCGATTTTCTGCTCCACTGTCCTGGCCAGTGCCACTTCAAGAATCTTATTCAGATCCTCATCCAGCTGTTGCCACTCCTTATTGCTGTTCATCCTGGGCCATTTCACGCATTCTTTCGCAGGTTGGAGTTGTTGAGGGCCATCAGAGTGGTCCATTATATGGTTCTGGGGCAAAACCGTTGCCAAGAGATCTCCAGTACTATGGGGTGCTTCCTGCCTGGGGATCTCCTGCGTCTGACATGGTGTTGCCACCCTGCGATGCAACAGAGTTGCCTCTTCGCCACACTTGGTCCTGGCTTGATGTATCTTCAGCCCTTTGGTGTTCTTACATATCTTGCCGCATCGGCATCTGGCCTCTGGTGCCATCCCTGTCAGTGTGGTTTGGGTGAGCCTTCTCGTTAGTCGTATCTCAGTCCTGGTCATTACTGTTGGGTCTGTGTGTGTGAGTCTCTCATCCTCTTCTCTGAGGGGATTGTTCTGACTGGTTTCCTGTAGCTTGCTTTTGTGCCCTCTTGCGAGTGCTGTGCATAAGGTTGCTAGCCTCTTGCACCCATGCCAGGCTTTCCTGGAGGTCAGCTGTCTCTCCAGCTCTCAATCTTCCTCGGTTGCCATCCAGCCTTTCCTTGACGTCACTGGTTGCCCAGAGTTTACTTGCTTAATACATCTGGTGATGCCACACATGCAGACGCTCTTTAGAACGTCTGTGGCCTAACAGATATAATCATCTTGTCAAATGAGTGAAAGTCAAACGAGTGACATCAGCATCAAGGCGAACGCTGTCTTACTGACAAGAAGATGTTTAGCTGCAGTCAGGCGGCGCAACCAAAGCAAATATAAGAACAATTCACAGTTCACAATTCACAACAATGGAAAGTAACAGACAGTCAAACGCCAATACACAAGCAAAAAATCACACAGCAACAGGTAGAACTATAAAAACAACTCCCTGACTGAAGGATTAATGTCATCTTGAGGAACATTTTTCCAGAGTTCCTGTTGGACTTTCAATGGCTCTCAGTTTCAGAGGAATGTCAATTATTTTGTTGTTTTTTTTTGTCTGTTGTGATGACAACATTTTGACCAATCAAAAAAGAAGTGTTCCTGATTTAAGGGTTACATTTTATTACGTTGAATACAACTTAAGGATTCTTCTCACAATCACCTTTTTCATTTACAAAAATGGAGCCGTGCACTGAGAGATTTCTTTGGGGAAACTAGAGTGGTTCTTTTATGCACTATTTTGGCACCTTAATTCATAGGTGTAGGTGTACTTGTGTATAATTTCACATTGTAGTGGTGTCTACATGCAGTTATACATTTACCCATCTCTGAGGTGGCCAGTTTACTGCACACGTACACTGTCTATGGGTTTTGTGTTCAACGAGATCAAAACTCCACAATCATTCAGTCTAGCTAGGCATGAATTTATTGAGTAGTAAGTTCAACAAATCTATTATATGATTGTCTCCACTCATCCACTGATTTTCTGAATGAGTTTTCAGCGTTCACACTTGAGCACAAAGTGAGTGTTATTTTTTATAGCCATATATGCTGACTTATAGTGTACTGTATTGAGTTTATATTGACATGGTTATAGAGCGAATGGGTTCATAGTCCCAAAGAAAGACAGCACAGAATACAGGCCCATTCAGACGCCACAACACTGTGGTTCATGCATCCCTTGTGCACTCTTTTAAATCAATCTATTCTTTCCACAACCACAGAACATATGACGCAAAGCTCGCGGGGAGCCGTGAAAGATTTCTGGTTCCTGTACGGCTTTATGGTCAGTGTCTGACAGCTGCTTGGCTGTAGCACAACTCGAAGAGCCACACAGAGTGGAAGGATCCTTCACTCGCAGGATGAAAGAGCCATGATATTTTTTTCCCAGTCTCCTTTCTTCAGAAAATGACTTGTATGATTGGATGGAAAACTCATCTGGGCTTCTGAAGTGCCTCGTGGAGGCAGGTCAGCCTCAGCCAAAAGCAATCTCAAAGAGTGTGTCCAGCTCATCATACCAACACACACCATCGAATCAAGAGAGGTACAACAGCTCATCTGAGAAATAACTAAAGTCATCAAGACCCCGTTTCTCTCACCATCCACTAAAAAAGAAAGAGAGAATGCCAACTCATGAATCGGATTAAGGCAAAGAAACCTCCAATCGGGGGGGACAAAGAGGGAGAAGGTGTCGAATGGAAGTGGATGATATTTATTGTCCAAAGACCTAATCCTGAACTTTGTTTGACCACTGTGTTGACATACCACATGATCTCATTCTGTGTTTTAGTCAGTAGCTCTTGAGGCCAGAGAGTATTCATCATGCCATTTCTGTATTTACAATTGTACCTGTTTCACACTGTCGTGATGTCTATGTAATTACACACCATTCACCCACCAGTGGGATTTGTGCTCAAATGTGATCAAAACTCCACAATTGCCCAGTCTAGCTAGTCATGACTTTATTGAGTAATACATTAAATAAATCAGTTTTGAGGTCTTTGATATGATTTTCCCCACTCAACCATTCATTTTCTTGATGGGCTGTCAAGTTTCACATATACACTATATGGACCATTTTTTCAGGCCTCTTACTTCCAGTGAAGGGCAATCTCAATGTTTCAGCATGCAAAGACATTTTGGACAATGCCATGCTTTCAACTTTGTGTACACAGTTTGGGGAAGGCCCTTTTCTATTCCAGCATGACTGTGGCTATAGACCGTATGGGTCTGGCTATAGACCGTTCACAGTTTCACCACCATGTTGAGAAATCACGTTTACCAACATTACTTCATTCTGTGTTTTAGGTTGTAGTTTTTGAGGCAAGAAAGTATTTACAATATCATTTCTGATGTGTTTTCTTCCCCACCATGTCACACATGTTTTGTTTTTTTGTTTTTTTTTATCAAACCTGGCCCCTTTATGGTACATCAAATGGCAGCAAATTGCAAAAAGTGTAGTAAGAGCTATTGCAAAAGGCTCTCTGCGCAGCCTGACTTTTTTTTAGACCACTGATATGTGTGCGTCTAAAAGGCCCAAAGGGCTTACGGGACTGTCAAGGGACAGCAGAACTTTTCAGAAAAGTGTTCAAAAGGAAAAAGTGTCCTTTCCTTAAACCAGCAGATACTGGGACTAAATGCCTATTTAGGCAATAACGTGGGATTATAATTAAACTGCTGAGATGTAAATAGTCATTAAGTAGACTTGGTGTGAAATGGTTCATTGTAGAGAAACTGATTGTAAAAGAATATCCTAGTAATCCAGCGGTGTATTCATAGATATTTATTGTAATAACTTTCTGTGAGAGAGCTTTCAGCAGCTCTGGATATCTGGTTCCATTCACCACCACTGTGAACAATTCTGACTCAATACGTTTCTTTAGAATGGAGCATTTCAGATCAAATCACACCCAATGGCTTCCTGAATGAATGTGGGATTCAACTGTAAAATTCATCTTTATGAATCAAGTTCCACATGTCACTCATGGTGTCACATATAAGTAGTTTATTATTGCTTTTAGGTGAGCTTTTTTTAAGGGACATTTTTATTGATTTGGAACCTTTCAATTTTAGGGAAACTCACACATCTCACATCCCAAAATGTAATTTGCTGGAAGGTTCTTGGAGAGCCCAAAGTGGATTTTTTTGTATGGCATTGCTTTTTTTTGGCTTCATTTTTTAATATCGTAATGACTAATTCCCAGCTGACTGATTCACTATTGACTAACTCCCTATGAAATCTGCAATATGTCGTTGGCGCATCCCTTTAGGCATTTTTTTCCCCCAAAGTTCTCATATCAGCTGTTACCATTTTGGACTCCAGTGCTGCAATCTGTTTATTTCATTTTCTACTTCAGGAATCAAATTCAGTCTAGAAATTCAACCTATTAACCTTTTAGAGGCAGCACTTTGGTGATGATTATCCTCTGCAGAGCCAATATTGGGATTCTATATTCCACCAAATTGCATTCCTGACAATCTTATATGAATGCTAGTAATTTTATAAAAAAGATTCTAAAAGACTTAGACTATTTACAGTAATGACACCACACGGTTGAACGTGGCACTGCAGTGCGTACACATAGGGCTCAGTCTGTTTACATACATTCACAGAAACGTATGACCTCTGACAGATGCCAGGTAGGGACAGATCTGAGTGCAATTTACCAAATATCTCTCTACATTCATTACCATAAGCCTGCAGTCCCAGGGGGTTCAAGACCCTCTGATTGACACCTGAGACCCCCAAAAGCCTAAATTAAGGGTCCCTGGAAAACAATTTGTGAGATGGTTTAAATGAGTAAAACCTATGGCTTCAAGCACCAGTGACGATCACCAACCATTTGCTGTGGCGTGCTGATTATTATATGATAATACCACTTTGTTTATACTATTTATTTTCTTTTGAATGACGCAATTATGCTAACATAGTCACTGTTCTGTCATTGAACATCTGCTATCCTGTCAGATTATCTTTGGCATGTGGGTGGACGAATATCAGCTCATGGTAGATTCACACAAAATTTTCTTGAGCTTAGTTCAGTATAAATAAAGCAATAACAGCACTGACAGTTACAAAGCACCAATGACATCGCAAAACCTTTCTTCTTTTGACGGGGTTTGTTAAAGGGTGTATCTTACCTGGCAGTAACTTAGTTAAAAGCAGGTGTTGATCTTAATGTAGCTTTACAGGTATAAAGAACAGACATGGACTACTTAAGCACTGATGTATAGAAAAGATTGTCTGCTAAATTCCGTAAACGTAAACGTGAACATAAATGTAAACGTAAAAGTATAGTTAATGACATCACAAAGCAGTAATGCCACTGACAGTTAATGGCATCACAACGTATCAGTGGCATCACAAAGCAATAACAAAACTGACAGCAAATGACATCACAAAGCAAGAACACGACTGACAATTAATATCACACAGAACCAATTACATCTTGAGCCAATAGCACCACTGACAGTTTATGACATCACAAAGCAATAACATCAATGACAGTTAATGACATCACAGAGCAATAACACCACTGACTGTTATTGACCTTACAAAACATCACAGACTGCAAACCAATAGCACAACTGACAGTCAGTAACATCACACACCACAAGTGACCTCACAAACAATAACAGACAGTTCATGACATCACAATGCACTAATGACATCACAAAGCAATAATACAGCCAGTCAGTGACATCACTAAGCACCAATGGCTTCACAAAGTAGTAACACAACTGACAGCTAATGACAACACAAACAGCACTGACAGTAACTGAAATCATAAAGCCTAAACGACATCACAAAGCAATAACATCACTGACCAGCTGTCCTATCTAGTTAACGACATGCATTTGTTTAGTGCAATGTATTTTTTATTCAGTATACTGTTTATTGTAAATGCCATTTTCTGCACACTGCCATGTATCTGCACTTTGTGTAGTCCTACATAACACAGCGCATACAGGTTAATAATGAGGAATGACAACAGAGACCACTTGACTTGCCTTGACTGGACAGTTAATGACATCACGAAGCACCATTGATATTACAAAGTAATAACACCCCTGACAGCTAAATCATTCCTTTTTAACTGATTACCATTTGTTTGAGAAAAAAAAAATCAATGGAAAAATACATGACAGCCTGATATTTTCCATGACCTTCACTAGAAAAAAAATCAATGAAATCCTCTTTATTGTCAGTTTCTGCTACCAGAAAACTGTTCCAGGAAATGCCAGGCTTTTGCAGGGGAAGCCCTGCTTTCTGCTCTGGTTGAGGCTTTAAGGTGCATGAGGTTTCACCGACCTGACGAAGAGAGATGTTCTCATGGCGGCATTCACAGGTCCAGCATCTCAGCAGCAAACACAAACAACCTGCAGTCCCACCAAGCCGCTAACAGGCTAACAGCTATCAGTCTAGCCAGTGTGCAGAATGCCATGTTGCTCTCCTGGGTGATGTGCAAGGAATACAGATGAAAAGACAAAAGCAAGAAAAAAGTGCTCAGCTATTCAGTTTCCTCCAAATCTCAGACTTCTCCTTCCAAGTTTCCCTCCACTGATGAGAGGAGCAGCTCACAGAATGGACAGAATACAGTTATTGCCATTGTATTGCCACATATTTCAATGACCTTCCTTCGTGGTGGCTGTTGCATGGTTGCACTTTACAGAATGCTGGTAAAATTTCACCCTAATGAGAAAAGAAAGACCTACAGCGCCTTGCAAAAGTATTCACCCCCCTTGGCATTTTTCATGTTTTGTTGCCTCACAACCTGGAATTAAAATGGATTGTTTGAGTGTTTGCACCATTTCATTTACAGAACACACCTACTTTGAAGATGTTTTTTATTGTGAAGCAAACAACAAATAAGACAAAATAACAGAAAACTTCAGTGTGCATAACTGTTCACCCCCCTAAAGTCAGTACTTTGTAGAGCCACCTTCTGCAGCAATTAGAGCTGCAAGTTGCTTTGGATAAGTCTCTATGAGCTTGCCACATCTTGGCACAGGGATTTTTGCCCATTCCTCAAGGCAAAACTTCTCCAGCTCCTTCATGTTGGATGGTTTTAGTTTGTGAATGGTTTTCAATTGGATTGAGGTCTGGGCTTCGACCAGGCCATTCCAACACAATTAAATGTTTCCACTTAAACCACTCAAGTGTGGCTTTAGCAGTATGCTTCAGGTCATTGTCCTGCTGGAAGGTGAACCTCCATCCCAGTCTCAAATCACAGGCAGACTGATATAGGTTTTGCTCAGGAATATCCCTGTATTTAGCCCCATCCATCTTTCCCTCAATTGGGACCAGTTTCCCAGTCCCTGCTGCTGAAAAACATCACCATAGCATGATGCTGCCACCACCATGTTTCACTGTGGCAATGGTGTTCGTGGGGTGATGGGATGTGCTGGGTTTGCGCCAGACATAGCATTTTCCTTGGTGGCCGAAAAGTTCAATTTTAGTCTCTTTTAGCCTCTCTGATTAATGCCCTCCTTGCCCGGTCTGTGAGTTTTGGTGGCGGCCCTCTCTTGGCAGGTTTGTTATACCATGTTCTTTCCATTTGAAGATGATGGATTTGATGGTGCTCTGGGGGATCATTAAAAATTTGGATTTTTTTTTATAACCCAACTTGTACATCTCAACAGCTTTGTCCCTGACTTGTTTGGAAGGCTCCTTGGTCTTCATGGTGTGATGCCTTTTGCTTAGTAGTGTTGCAGCCTCTGGGGCATTTCAGAAAATGTGTGTTTATACTGACAGGTCATGTGACACTTGATTGCACTCAGGTGGACTTAATTGCACTAATTATGTGACTTTTCAAGGTAATTGGTTGCACCAGAACTTTTTAGGGGCTGCATAGCAAAGGGGGTGAATCCATATGCACATGCCAATTTTCCTTTTTTTTTTTTTTTTAATTCTTTTTATATTTTTTTTTCTCACTTCACCAACAGATCCATCACATAACATTTAAATTACATGTTGGAATGTACCAAAATAGGTAAAAAAAAAAAAGGGGGTGAATACTTTTGCCTGGCACTGTAAATGTAGTGTTCTTCATTTCATGATATTTATATTTACTTTGCATGTAAATGCATGTGGGTGAGGTCAGTAGTAAAGGTGTAACCATATGAGTGAACTCATGATTCGGTTCAATGTGAATCATTCTGGTTGGTACCGAATGTTAAATGAGTATAGACTAAAGAATTTGGGGGATGGTTTTAAAAGGAGTGTGGCCTTATCAGCAGCAGATTTTGATGCGATCCAGCACCAAAAGATTCACAAGTAGGCCCCCAAATGTGTGGGTTTTTTTTCATACGATCACATCTGGCCCTGAGAGACTAAACACACACGAACATCATCTTGAACTGTGATTGGTCAGGAAGCCAATTGTACACAGGACAGGTGCTGCATCCTCCTGCAATACCAGAAGCCAAAACAGCAATAAAGATGAACAAACCCTTCAAAACACATCACAAAGTGAATGCCCTCTCTCTGTCTCTCTCTCTCTCTCTCTCTCTCTCTCTCTCTCTCCCTCTCCCTCTCTTTCTCTCTGTCCTTATCTCACCCTTTCTCTCTGTCCTTCTCTCTCCCTCTCTTCTCTCTCTGTCTCTCTCTTTCTCTGTCTATCTCTGTCTCTCTCTCTCTCTCTCTCTCTCTCTCTCCCTCCCTCTCCCTCTCTTTCTCTCTGTCCTTATCTCTCTCTTTCTCTCTCTCCTTATCTCTCTCTCTCTGTCTCTCTCTTTCTCTCTCTCTCTCACTCTCTCTCTCTGTCTCGCCCGCTTCTCTCTGGACTCTAGGCTAGCTTCGTTCTCAGCTGTGGTCCCAAAGGGTCTTCTGCTCTCCAGATTAGATTTCCTCCTTTTTTTTCCTTACTCTTAAAAAAGGCCTTAAACGGTGCTCTCTATTTTGCGATAATATTTTATTGGATTTTTAAATTCCATCGATTGCTCTAAGAATTACAGCAAGATTCTCAGATCCAACACTAAGCCACATTTTTCGAATGCTAACTACATCATCACTGTGCTTCTGTGAACAACTGGGAGTGTGACCGTATTATTAATTAATTTAGACACTGTAAATAGTTTTGAGGTTTGTTTGAATGGTTTGAATGGTTATTTGCTCTGCCTTCTCTGCCGGTGTGGTTCTCTGTTGATTGATTTTGGAGAAAAATAAAGAGGTTGGAGGAAAAAACCTTCATGAAAATAAAATATCTGCTATATTATAATCGGTTTATTTCAAAATGTATTGCTCTTTCAAAAAGGCTATGGTTTTACCACACCTAATTACTACTCTGTGGGCTGCAGTTCAAAAAATGCTCCCTCATATTAAAATTGATGTCAATAAATGAAAAAGAAAATGTTCGTTTAACTTGCTTGTTTACTTGTCTGAAAGAAATTGAGGCCATCAGTGCACTCCATTCCACCCACCAGCATCTAACGTTAACCTAAATGTTTACATCAGGCAACTTAATCAAGACTTTTAATCAAGAATTAAGAGTTTTAATGAATATATCATGTTGCAGGTGGTGAAGGATACATCTCCAAGGATGAGCTGTGTTGTGACTAATAGGGAGATAAATAGATGTTGGGGCTGTGCTGTGTTGATGGAAGCTAAAAGGCAAAGCATGTTCATTAGAAATTGAATTTCCCTTCAATGCAGTAATCAGTTGCATCATGATCTGCAGGAGGGGCTTATCGAAGGTTTTAAAAGGTCTGGATTGCGGTGAGCCCTAGTGTGATTGATCCCCCTGCCCAGCACCCAGTAGTTAGTCCACTGGCGAACATAAAAAGTATTAGGAAAGAACTAAACAGATTTTGGGTGACATATACTTCGATTACTTTTTATCATTAGCCTTATAATTTCAGTGTAAAAGTAAAGAAACAACCATTGGATGACAATCAGTCTAACACATCTGGGGTAAGTGGAAAAAGTGTGTAAATCAGTGGGCCACTGTTTAAACAGCTGGAATCATGTTGTAATAAACATTGAACTATACCACCAAAGACACAAGTGTTACTTTTTAAACTTTTAATGAAAATGCTGAGCACCTACACACACAAACAGTCTGCT
>JBBIGA010118121.1:0-10037 GCA_037576975.1 Alestes dentex | reverse complement strand
ATAGTTGTTCCTGTTTAACGGGAACATATTATGCAAAACTCACTTTATTTATAATAGGTCTATGGGCTTTACAAAACATGTTCATGAAGTTATTTGCACAAAATCACTCTCACATAAAGAGATATCACCGGCTTTATTCTTCACAGTTTCAGGCCCTTTCAAAATGAGCCGTTTGGACGGAGGGCCCAGCATGACGTCCCACTGGGCCAATTTGCATAGAACCGCCCCTTATCTGTCAAGACCCCACCCACTAGATTAGCTGAAGATCCACCATTTTGTCCGCTAGTTTTACGAGCACGGATAAGCAGAGCGCTATGGCTACAGGCAAAGGCACATTACACATTAAGTGTTGTGTTGTTGCTGTAAAGAACAGCACAAATCAATACACTTTTTCCCAGACAAAGAAAACCAAAGAACTGCGTGGCTCCATTTCATTTGCAATAGCCATGTCCCAGCAACAATCGATTTTTCTTATACTTAAGGTGGAACGGAAAATTAGAATAAGGAGCTAACTTCAGCGTCGTGGGGGATCTGTACCTACTGTCCGTGACAAGTCAGCAGATGAGGGAGATGTAAGTACTTTCAAATAATGACTTTTGTGTTTCTATCGCAGTTAAGTATGAACTAGCTTGTTTGTTTCGTTTCGTAAGCATGGGATGCGTGGGGCGTGGCCAGTAACAGCTTATTTGCATGAAAGGGACAGAGCCCTGAAAAGGCTCGTTTTGAGAAGAATAAAACTGGTGAGATCTCTTTATGTGAGAGTGATTTTGTGCAAAGAACTTCATGAACCTGTTTTGTATTTTTTTTTTTTAGGCGGATCCAAGATGGCAGCCCCCATGGCGGCTTCAGCACTCCATTCATCTTCCCCAGCGTCTCCACAACGCTCTGAACATGGTGGATCCAAGATGCCGGACCCCATGACTGCTGCAGCACGCCAATCAACTCATCCAGCATACAGTTCATCTCATCAAGCTGCTCTAGCCCGCAACTCAGCCCCTCAAGCTACACCCACCTCAGCTCTACTCACATCAATTCGATTCAACTCAACTCAACTCAGCCCAAATCAACCCAGATCAACTCACCTCAACTCATCTCCACCAAAGACTTCAACTAGAAGCTCATCTCCACCAAAGACTTCAGTTAGCAGCTCATCTCTACCCAAGACTTCAGCTAGCAGCTCATCTCCACTCAAGACTTCAGCTAGCAGCTCATCTCCACTCAAGACTTCAGCTAGCAGTTCATCCCCATCTAAGGCTCCAGCGTGCAGCTCTCCGCCTGTGGCTCCAGCGTACAGCTCTCCGCCCTTGGCTCCAGCCTGCAGCTCCTCCTCAGTGGCCCTAGCACCGGTTCCCATACCGGTCTCCCAAGCTGCGACCCGTGCACCGGTTCCTTTGCCGGCCACCCAGGCTGTCATGATTCCAGTCTGCAGCCACTAGAGGTCGCGGTAGGACCATGAACTGGCCTCCTCAGCCCTCTGGGCGTGGCCTCTCTCTAGCCAGCGTCCATCTGTAAAGGGTTTCATCTGGCTAGAGTTAACACTGATTTGTTTTGTCTTCCCATTGGTTCTCCATTCAGTCCCCTGTTGTATTTATGTTGGTTTAACTTTAATTCTAGTCATGGGACCATGCCCTCACTTTCCCCGGTCTTTGTCCTCCTCATCTTCAACGTCTGTTTTACATGTCTGGTCCCCGTGCCTGTTTCTGTTTTGTTCATTTCTGTTTTGTGTTGTAAATAAATCACCTTCATCATGGAAATCTGCGCCTGTGCCTCTCATTTCCTGTCTGGACAAGGCCGGTTTGTGACAGTTTTTCACCATCCCAAGGCGCACTTTCTTAATGTTTCTCTCCACAGCACCAAAAATGTAGAAGTATTTTTATATGGAAATGTAGCTGAATTTACGTTCATATTTATGTTACAAAATTAGTAAATTATATATTTTGTAATCATTTACCACTAAAATGTATGAACATTTATATATTGCCATGAAAAAAGCTGTGACGTCCGGGCCTTGTCCGCCAGACAAGAGGGCATGGCAGACGAGGCACGGACATCACAAAAGCAAAAATGCGGAAGATATCTGCAGTTTCGCGTTAACAATTATTAGTTTGGTTCTCAGTAAAAATCCGCATTGTCCGCGTTAAAGTGTGGGTTAATTTTATATATATATATATATATATATATATATATATACATTTTACATGAACGTATACACACACAGACATATACACACACGTGTGTGTGTGTGTGTGTATACATGCATTTAAAATGTCAACATATCTGTTTACCATCTAGCTTACCATATTAATATATCTTGATTAATATCTTAGTTTAAACCTTCTTTGTGTGCACATGCATGTGTGTGACCTCTAATGGTAATACCATGTTTTTTGCATTTGTGTATTTTTTTTCCTTGGAATCACATTGTATATTGGGCAGCTCAAGTTGCATTGTACTGTCAGTGTTTATATTCCACAAAGCTCAGCTATTATTTGAATTGCAAAGCTGAGTAACACAGAAAAAACATCCCACAAGGTTAACATTGGTTCATCACTTAAAGTTCTCAGTGGTGTCCATGTACATGATACTGAATATCTAACCATATTATAGTTGGTTTGTGTGGCTGAACCTCTTTTTACTCATGGTCACTAAAAAGGTGAGTTATTGCTAAATGTATTCACTCTTGTTTTTTTCTCTTCTTGGATAAGAATCACTAAATTGTAAATAATAAACTATTCTAGCATCATGAGGAGTAAACTTCCTTTAATAAAGTGCAGATATGAGCAAACAATCTACATTTTGATCTGATCAATGTTAACCCATAAAAATTGATGTTACACAGATACAATCTTGTGGAGAGTGCAAATCAGGTTTTGTATCTAAGTGAAAATGAGTAAATTTCTTTAACAGAGAACACACTTGGCATTTATATGGCATTTCAGTGATGATTTTAGTGTACAGTTTGTATTTATTTGATGACTTTTACATTTTGGAAGAACAATAAACATAAATAGAATTTTAGGCCAAATTGTTTTATCATTCTGCCAAGTATGTTAAATTCAACAAAAATGAAATAAATATATCCAGAATTGTGAACAGATTAACTGACATGTAATTGTGAGCATACCAACATTGCTCCTTTTTTTAAAACACTTTTATTGCTATTAGGGATTACATACTAAGTAACAAATTTCGTTCTTACATGTTCCAACATGTTGAATGACAATAAAGATGTATTCACAGATTAATTAATAAATTAACACACCTGACCACAATAATTATATTTACTCAGCATCCCAAACACAGTGGACACTGCAGATTTTCTTTGGGCATGTTAAAGAAAATAATAGCAGAATCATTTTAGAACATAAAAATCATTTCAGACCCTGATTTGCATGTGGATGGAAAATGTCTCTCTTATATGTCCTCCCTTGTTTCTTTTTTGGCATCTGTGACATGGCAAAAACACAAACTCAATATTCGATTTAAATTCCCTCCTCTTCAGATTATGAGCCGTGGACATATCATCATTACTTCATAATATTTCATTTACGTTAACAATGAAGAGGAAATAACTCTTTTATAACTAAATTTTAGTCCATATAAATACTATAGAGATTTCTGCAGGATTCCTATAGGAACCTTATTAAATACTGTTCCAACTGCTAGATTACTATTAAGGTACTGCACAGTTATAAGTATTTATAGAATTTACTACGGGAGTCTAATATGGGGAATTTATTCTAAACCATTACTTAAATAATTATACAGAGCAGCAAACATATCTCAGTAGTTTTATTGTATTAATACAGTAACTACTACAGTAAGTCTCAAGTTTAAGAAACTGTAGGGTTTGGGTAGTGATATGCTTTATAATGTTTTTATTGTCTTCATATAATATTCCTGTAGTTTCCTTCTGGCCTATTTTAGCAAAAATACCCAGCAGCTTGCCTTTACAATTTGACTTCAACCACATTTCAGTCAGAAGAGAACAATCTTCATACAGTCGTAGATGGCGTCATACTCACTGACGATGTAACACCAAATTTTGTAGCCACTGAATTCTGTAACGCTAGTAGCCACTTACCCTAAATTGCCAAGTGGCAACATTCACAGAATTCAGTGTTACTCTGGCACATCTTTATAGGCTAAAATGTGCAAAATTATCCTTACTTATGGAAAACTTGATTAAAATGTTTGTCATTTTACCAAACTGTCATTCTGTATTTATACTGATTGGCTGTGAAGTGTGTCAGCTCCTTTCCATTCTTCACTAAAACCAGCACTAAAGACCATTTGGCTGAAAAACATGTGACTAGAAATGGGCAGCCATTTCATGCTGCATCTTCTAAATCAAATACCCTAAAATCCCAAGAATTTTAAACTTTAATGTTAAAAGCAGCATTGTTTTAAATGTCCAGATATGCTAAATAGAAATATTAATGAAATTATTGTATTAATTATTACAATTATCTCAATATACCTAATATAAGTTTAATTTAAAAATGTGTGCCATACACAAGAAGACTCTGCACAATCATTGTTTTTGTCAGTATTTATAATGGAATTTACCCAAAGAAATGACACATGAAGCTGTATAAAACAAAGTTTATATTCAAACTTTGCCTCTTTTCAAGATCACACATTACCATGCCACAATATCTGTTTTTGCATCTTATGACCAATTCACTGTACACAATTTCATTTAAAGACAACAGGAAAAAGGTCTTGTTTCACATTCTTTCATGGATGTCAGTGCCAGAATCATTTAGAAACACATCTGATACGGAATCAGTCTTATTTGCAGAGGTTCAGTGTGTCTTCAGGTTGTCATTCTAAAAAGCAGGAGCACACCTGATTTTACTTAAATGGTCTTTTTATTCCTTCTTTGTTGAAATAAAAAACCTGAAGCCATATCAGCAGAAGAAGCAGATATGATTGGACACAACATCAAGAATAAAGGTGTAACCAGAATTAACCAGAATTCCCTATATTCGCTATGTGAGTGCATCTAGTAATATTTGCAAGTACAGCCGTTTTTTTGTTTGTAGATAGTTGGGATAGTGTATCAGGATTAGGGAAATGTTTTATATATATTTACATGTTTGTGTACATATTTGTATATAACTATTTCTATTCTTTTTTATATAGAGATAAAAGCACTGTACATTGTAACCTCCTTTGTCGTTGGTGTCTTTCACGGCTGGTTCTTCTGTGTTCTCTACCCCACCACCACCCTTACATACCATGAATCATAACACTACCAAATGAAATAAAAAATAATGCACTCTAGGTATACTCTGTTCTAAAAAACTGCAAAAATCTAGCTGATAGTATTTGTAATGTAATACTTTTAACACCAAAACTTTTCAATGCACCACATTCAAAACAGTATTTATTAACAGTATTTATTTGTTATTTTATCTCTATCTCTTTCATTTATTTACATGAAACAGTTTTCAAATGATGTGGATTACTGTAATATAATAAATACTTCTTGTCACTGATGCAAAATGAGAGCTTAGATTTTGTTCTTTTTGATTTTCTTGCAGTGAAACGTCTTGGGAATTGCAAAGTCAATTATGTTAATTTCACACAAGACTTTATGAGATTAGTGGATGATTCCTTGACCAAAATTGATGTGAAAACAGTGATGTGGTAAGGACACTTTAACTAATCATGAAATGATGTAGCACTGCACTCCCAGTTGCATGAATAAGTTTAGAGAAGACAAAGTAATGTTGCACTTACTGGTTAGGTGTTACTGACCACCTTTTCGTAGAATTTAGTTTTGACCTACCACTACATGCATCCTGTAAGAAAACTGTGATTGCCTTCTTTCTCTAATGCACTCCCCTTTAGTTGATTCCTGTTGAAATCTTGTCTCTCTATAATCAATCCATCTCAGGGATATTGGATGAATTTGACCCTGTTAGGGTCAGGGCTGTTCCTGCCTCTTACTCCTCAACTTGGTTTATGCACTGATTCCTCTTCTCCTCTACTTCCCCTCCATCACTGGACCCTCACCTTAATCACCATGTACAAACATTCTCTGAGATATCTCTCACTAGCCTGGACTGACAGATTTATTCAGGAAAGTGAGCTTCTGCCTGCCTGTTAGATCCAGCACCCACTATGCTTCTTAAATGCCTGTCAGTTGTTTCCAATTACATCTGAAAATTCATTAATTGCTCTCCTCTTACTGGTATTGTTCCTGCGGATGTAAATATTGCAGCAGTTACACTCATCTTAATAACTGTAGACCTATCTCAGTTCTACCATTCATTTCCAAGCTTTTAGAAAGAGTTATGGCTGAACTATTTTGTTAAGCAACCTTAAAGTTTGAGAAAGGTGCTATATGAATAATAATAATAATAAAAATAATTAAATATAATAATTATTATTTCTGGACCAGCAAAACTGGACCTCCTTCCTTTTATGTTTCTGTAAAGAAAGTTCTTTTATATTGCCATGTTCTGTAAATCTATGAAATATATGACATGCTTTATGTGCTCTTTCATGCAGGGCGATGAAGTACTTGGAGATGGTTCTTGAACACACTGATATTTCAGAGTCAAAATGCATATAAACGCTCTGGAAATCTTACAATTTATGCCAATAACATCATGGTAAACTATGTTTTGTATTTTTCAAATAGAGAAATATTTTATTCTATTTTTGTCAGTGACACTTTTATACCACATACTCTTCTCAAGAGAGAGTAAAATTTAGTTTTGGTTTAAACTGAATTCTTCCCAAGCTTTACTGCTCAAACAAGAATTAGTGTGCCATTCTCTGAGTCTACAAGGTCATAACATCACTCAGTAGGCTCTCTAATTACTGGAGTTGCAACTTCTCACTTAGCAAGACATTACAACCTCTTGCTGCTGTTTGGCTGGGTAAAACATGGCACTTTTATAGAGATAGTCTGTGGAATTTCCAGGGTTGTGGTGATTTGCACATCTGTTGCAGGTTGGAATTAATGACATAAAATCCTCATAGGCATCTTCACGGCCTAGCTATCCTACAAGCTCTATTACTGTGAAAAAGCTGAGTAGGGCTTCACTGGAACTGCCACCGAACAATACCCACCTAAAACATTTATTATATTATACCAAGAGAGCACTTGTACAGTCCGTAGACATAGAGGTATGGGCCCTGTCCAGATGTCTCTGAAAGACAATTAAAATCATATATTAGCCACATAAGGGTGATTTGGGTTAGACTTCATGCTAAAGCATTAATCCCCTGAGCTTATACAGACTGACAAAAAATCCATTCACATTTGCCCTGTTTATATCTGTATATATGTTCATTTAATTTTTTTTATTTCAGAAAAAATACTTAAAGTGTTACTGAGCACACCCAAAGTCTTTAAAAAGAAGAAACTCTATTGAAACTCTATTTAGACCCGGATCATCAGATGATGTAAAAACATTAATAAATATATTTTTCAGGAGATTAAGGGAATTTTAATTTGGTCATGTAGCATGAAGGGTTTGCTATGATGGCTCTTCCAAACAAGCCCTGAAAATATAATTTAATAATTTGATTGAAGACAGTCAGAGAATTCTATGGCATTGTTGAGGTAAAATAAGCCTCACAAAATGTAAAGTTTGACAGTTCATTTTTGAACATTCATGTGGTGTTTCTACAAACATTCTTCACATTCATCTTATTATCAAAAACAGTTCTCCAAAGAACAATTAACTGAAAGGTTCTTTAGGGAACTACAATGGTTCAAGGCCTATCAGTACATTCAATTAATTAATTTTAATGAAATTGTTACATTTTGCTTGCAGCAGCACACTGGTCAGTTATTTACAGTTGATGGTCTATAAAGTAGTAAAATCTGTTTTCTTAACAGGCAAGCACAAATGTCTCACTGGTTTGGAGCAATGTAGTGCAGGTCTTCCTTCCAGAGAAGCTTGTAGGACAAACTAAGAACGCAAAGATCGTGTTCTGTATGATAACCTCACCTGAACAATTTAAGGTATGACTTAATAATTCCTTCTTTGACCTAATGTGTTACTCTCTAGCTCCTGTGAATACAATGAAAAATTGTCGCTTTTGCTATAAAATCAAGCAGATTTACAGCAAAGAAGAGCCAAACACTGCAACAGAAACGCAACTTCAATTGCAGATGCTTCTACACAATAATTACATCCAGTTACACACTAATACTTTAATCAAGTCTTCAGTGTATATCCAATTAAGCATAAAAATTAAAGCTTGTAATTTGTACGAATGGCTCCTCAGTTGTTGCTCATCCAGGTGTGAGTTGCTGCATCATTTTCCCAATATCTCTAATTACCTAAAGTAAGAGCAGTGAACATCTAAAGTGTGGCTTTTAAATTTGTAAAACACCTTTGCCTAGAAATAGCCATAAAAAATTAAACGTTGCATTAAATTTTCTGATTTATTTTAAGTACAGCCTTTGTTTCTGTTTGCGTTTGTTACAGCCTAAGCTGTCTCCTCTTACATTCACAGAACCTCTTTGATGGACAAATTATTGGTGTGAGCATCAGTGGAAAAAAGTCTCAGGTCTGGAGCCTCCTGTGGTTATTTCAGTGTGTGTGAGACCGGTTGTGAGTGCATTTTATTCTTGATCCAATAGCACATCCTCTTTTAATGAAAAACTCCAAGTCCTTCACTGCTCCATCTTTTTTATGACAATTTCAAAAGCCAATTCTTTTATAGGCAAACAAAGAGCCAAAGTGTGTATTTTACAAATATACTTCCTCAGGTAAGTGGATTGATTCACTGAGACAGATATGTTTGTCTTAATGATATATTTGTCTTTTTTTTCACTGACTTTCTCACAGACTTCACCAAAAGCAATTACATAACAGTTAACATCATTCTGGTGTTCATTTAATAACAGTGATGTAATGGAGAGAATAAGTCTTTTTATTTTCATAGCAGATTTAAAGTCCAGCAAAATGTTAACTAACTTTAAAAGTAAATAAGAGTTGGCCCCATAGTTTACCTCACAGCTGATTTCACTGGGGAGTATGTTGGCCCTCTCTTTCCCCACATCTCTCACAATGATGTTTGCCACTTGAATAGTCATGTAGCTCTGTCCTCCAATGTGGGTGTTTTACTCACTCATGCTTTGAGTCAAGTAACAACTTAAGCTTCAAACTCCACTGACCAAAAGTAAAGTGACCATTAGGACAAGGCACAGCAGGCCAATTGCACGCTCCCTCAAAAGTCTCGACATCTGTGGCATTGTGCCGTGTGATCAAACTGCACATTTCAGAGTGGCCTTTTATTGTGGGCAGTCTAAGGCATACCTGTGCAATACTCATGCTCTAATCAGCACCTTGATATGCCACACCTGTGAGGTGGGATTGATTATCTTGGCAAAGGAGAAGTGCTCACTAACACAGATTTAGACAGATTTTTGAATAATATTTGAGAGTAATGGGTCTTTTGTGCATATAGAAAATGTTTAAGATCTTTATATCAGACCTATATATATATATATATGTATATGTGTGTGTGTGTGTGTGTGGGTGTGTGGGTGTGTGGGTGTGTGTGTGTGTGTGTGTGTGTGTGTGTGTGTGTGTGGGTGTGGGTGTGTGGGGGTGTGGGTGTGTGGGTGTGTGTGTGTGTGTGTGTGGGTGTGTGTGCGCGCACGCAAAGGCTTGAAATGCTGCAGCTTTTAAATCTGAAGATGTGTCCAAACTTAAACAGTAATAAAATCCTCTACAGGTACAGGTTTCAAGAATATCTTAATTTTACATTTACATTTTCCTCCAACAGAGTTTGAAGGCAGTGGTTGTACAACAAAATGTAATGAAAGCTGGGTTTCCTGCTCATGTGATCATCTAACCTTCTTTGCAGTGTTAATGGTAAACTCAATTTATTTCAGACACACTCAGGAATTTCAGTAACAACAATGATGGTGACAGGAAATTACAGTTAAACATTTTCAAAATATCATTTTTAGGTAGAATCCAATAATACTCTCAGGAAACAGGACAAAGTTATTCTGTCCTATATTAGTCAAATTGGGTCTGGTTTGTCTTTGCTGT
>JBBIGA010118120.1:0-10037 GCA_037576975.1 Alestes dentex | reverse complement strand
TCTTTCATTTAACCCCTTGTAGATCCAGTGTGGAACTTGCACAAGATGGTTCCATATACTCTGCCTTGGAACGACAGAGGCGCAAATGCCGAAAGAAGATACTGCTTGGTATTGTGTGTTGTGCAGTAGTGTTGAGTAAAGAGGCAAGATGTAAGTTTACAGTTTTAGAGTGTAAATTTTAAAACATGGTACATTTATTGTCTTTATATATTTGTTCTTGTTTGTTACATAGAGTATAGTGTAGTGTATTTATTGAAATGCGTTATTTAATAGTGTGTGTTTGTTGCTTTGAATATTAAAAAGTTGACATGTATTTGTGGCTTTTTTTTTTCCTTTTTTTGACCAACAGGATCTATTGTTTTCAGTTCGTAAAGTATGAGTGGTATCATGTAAATGACCATGGGTTGAAATTCAGCTCTTCCAGCAGCCGAATTAATAGATTAAATGCACAGTTGAAATTTTAAAATGAAAGATACACAAAAGCACCAGACCCCTCTGCTTAGATATGATATACTGTAGATATGAAAAGTTGTATGTGAAATAATGAGAACATACATTATTTCATAACTTGTTTCACATTTAATCCAACTTATGATCTGTACCTGTACATCTAAAACGAATAGAGAACAGTTGTTCAAACACTCTGTGGAAGCAAAGATATTGAATACTAGAAAATAAAAATTATTTAAAAATAGACTACGCCACATTTCCCCAAACTCAGTGCTGTAGTATGACCATGATGACACCCTAGATGTGTAGAGTGATTTTGGTGGGACTACAGTTTATAGTAAGAAAGTTATTGAATTTTATTGCCAATAAAATGGTTTTTAAAATAGACTACGCCACATTTCCCCAAACTAAGTGCTGTAGTATGACCATGATGACACTTTAGATGTGTCCAGTGATTTTGGTGGGACTACAGTTTATAGTAAGAAAGTGATTGAATTTTATTGCCAATAAAAATTCTTTAAAAATAGAAACAGGCACATTTCCCCAAACTCAGTGCTGTAGTATGACCATGATGACACCCTAGATGTGTAGAGTGATTTTGGTGGAACTACAGTTTCTAGTAAGAAAGTTATTGAATTTTGTTGCCAATAAAAATTCTTTAAAAATGTACACAGACACATTTCCCCAAACTGAGTGCTGTAGTATGACCATGATGACACTCTAGATGTGTAGAGTGATTTTGGTGGGACTACACTTCATAGTAAGAAAGTTATTGAATTTTATTACCATTAAAATCCCTTTAACAATAGACTACGCAACACTCTCCCAACCTTATTATGGTGCAGCCTTACCATAATAAGATTACAAATGTATATAGTAATTTTGGTGGCACTACAATTGATAGGAGCAAAGTTATTGCATTTTATTTAATAATGATTTTTTTTCACCAAAGTAAATGGTGTAGGGAAAATGAGAACATAATGAGGCTGTAGTGGTGTGTTGTGATTTTGGTTGTAGTACAGTTGATAAGAGCAAAGTTATTGAATGTTATTCGTAATAAAAAATCTTTAAAAATAGACTAAGGTACATTTCACCAAACTAAGGGTTGGAATATTATCATGACAACATTCCAAAAGCCTTTGGTGATTTTGGTGGCTCTTCACTCTTTGGAAGTGAAGTTATTGACATTATCCGTTTTCGTCTTGCACTTTGCAGACGGTCCCTAAGCTCTCCTCTGACGGCAGACTGCTCATGGGGAGCAATGTGGTCCGTATTTCTTTAAATACATCTTGTTTGGACGAAAATCCGGTTGTAGTCAATGTCTACCTTACCGCTGTTGAATAGACCCGTACATTGTGTTATAATATCGTTTTGTTTAAGGTTTATTGAGCCGCGAAGTTCGAATCTGTCAATTTATTTCCAACTTTACTGAAGTAGATTACGCGGCTCTCCAGCGGTGTATTGCTCCAAATAGTACAACCGTTGTTGCGTATTGTCGGTTTTGCTTTCTATTGTGTGTTCGAAAGATTTAATAAATGATTTATACTGAAGAGGGTCTCCATGAAATACTGAGATATGTCGCTGAGGAAGCTGAGATAGTGCCTGTTGGCGTAGAAGCAGCTCTGTTATTTCATTTTGTCTTTTCATGACATCGACCAGAGAATCGCCGTTGTTGGAGCAGGACGTTTCTTTCTTTTCTTTCATTGCTGACTGAAGGCACACTGTGAACAGAAAATGGAATTTTATATTCTAATCTGAGCTCTTTTTGTGTTTATTTTGGGCTGCTTTTGTCAACAAATAGTGCTTGTTTTTGAAGTTTCTTTGTTATAGTTGGAACAATATATTCAGTTGATGTTCCTGATGGAGTTACAGGCAATGGTTCGGTTTCAGAGAGTGCCGAGATTCTGGCTTCTGCTTCGGCCAGTTTCATTTGCATTCAATGTTTTTCCTTTTTTGCCTTTAATTGCAATTCTTCCATCACCAATTGGAGCTGCTGCTCCGCGAACTGTGACTGCACAACTAGCACAGCGCGCTGAACTCACGCTTCTGAAAGCGCCTCTGATGTCTTGCTGCCTCTGCTCGAAGTTCTACTAATTTTTGTTGAAACCTGAGAGACGCTGTCCTGAAACGACACGGGGTCCGCACAAGCACCATGGTCATCCACTTCCACTACGTCGGCTTTCAGCCAAAGTGCAATGCCGTTCAGGAACTCCTTAATTCCTGCCATTTTTGGTTCAAACCAATCGGCGCGATCATGTTCCTTTTCCCTCATCCTCATCAGACAATAAAGATTGAACACTTTCTTGCAAGCTTTCGAACTGATTCAAGTGATTAAGGAAATCCACAAGCTCCGTTTGAACTTCATCTTTAGTTTCACCAGCTTCAAGCAGAGCATTTATTTCATTTATCTTACGCGTGAGAACTCCCAACTTCCCTCTACGCGTTCCAATTAATTTAAACAATTTCCTTTCTTTTTCAATCTCTTCGTCCTCCTTGTGCCCTTGTTCTTGTATTTTTTATGGTTTTACTTTAGTAAGTAGTAGATGGGAACACTTTATTCACAAAAATGATCTTCAGTGACATTCCAAACATTTATTGAGCGCAGCGGCCCGACATTACTTCAAACCCATTTTACTCACTGATGTCTTCGAGCACACCATCGTCCAAGTTAGCGAAATCCATTAATCCACTGATTCGACTTTGTGACATTCCAAGTGTTTCCGAACGTTTGCTGTAGTGCCTGGCTGGATCAACGCACGCTCCTCACTTTAATCAAAGAAAATGATTTATTGTCCCGAAATAGACAATAGTTAACTTAAAACATTGTAAAAATAAATAAATAAATAAATAAAGGCCACAAATAACTTTAACGAAAACTATTTCAAGCCGTGTCTGCATGGAAGAGAGTGGTCGAATCAGTGTTTTTCCAAGCTCTCACCATCCACCATTAACCACGAGCAAGCTACCTGCACCACGTCACAGGTGGAACCTTTCACCTGTCCCCACGTCGCTGCAGGTAGTACCATAAAGTACAAAAAATTCTAAACATCAACAAACAACTCATACAACCCATATTTCAGAACAACAAACAAAACAAAGTTTATACAAAAATAAATGAAAAAATTGAGAAATTGCTATATGGCTATAACACTAAATTTCACTCGTACGATAGAATTTAGGATCATTTCTACGCACGCTTGAGGCCCCAGGGGTCTCGTTTATTACTGTTGCGTACGCACAAAACGGCCCTAAAAGATGCGTACGCCTCTTTCTACGCATACCTTGTGATCTATAGAAAAAACTTGACGGCAGAATGTGCGTATGTTTGCGCAAACCCGTGTGTGCGAATATTTTGGAAGAAAAAAAAACACGTCCGCGGGTGAAGAGGGTGAGTATATTAGTACATATAGGTCTATAATAATTCCTTGTGCTATGAGTAATATACCATACATTCAGTTTCACATATTCAGTCACATTTTTATAATATTGATTAAATATATAAGTAAAATATATAATTCGACTTGAATCTTAATTTAATCTACACTTTCAATGCCTGCTGCGGCAGAGAAAAGTAAATAGAACACGTGTGATGTTTGTATGACTAACAATGATGTTATTGTTGCTGATTGTAAATCAATTTAAGATCATATTTCAGCATATTTATTGAACATTTGAGAAAGCAGTGATTGTAGTGTTGTTTTTGTTTTATAGTATAATCGCAGGGGTTTCATTCCAAGAACACTCGCATATATTTTAAATGTGTTGTGGTAAACAAAATGACTAAAATGATATCGCTCAGACTTGGAAGAACTGGTTAAGTGCACTCTGTCTTCTGGACGGCTTTGGTGTCAACAGATGCTTTACTCCATTAGGCTTTGACCAAATTGCATCAGCACACCTGCACAACTTTTGTGATGCCAGTGAAGTGGGTTATGGCGTCGTTTCCTACCTCAGGCTCACAAATGAGAAAGGTGAAGTGTGTTTGTCCTTTGTCTTTGGAAAGGCCAAAGTGGCACCCCTTAAGTGTACCACCATCCCAAGAATGAAGCATGCTCAGAACAGATTTAGAGTATATATTCTCAGACTCCACCTCCTGGTAAGATAGTATGACAGTTCTGCAATACATCATGAAGAAAACCAGAAGGTTTAAAACATATGTGGCAAATCACATCTCTGTCATCAACTCTCTATCTATGGAGACACATCTGTACAAAGGAGAATCCAGCTGATGCGGCCTCTCGTGGCCTATCAGTTAAGTCCTATCTCCAGTGTGATACCTGGCTCAAAGGGCCAGAATTCCTTTCCAAGCCCTCTGGCCAAAATCGGTTGAGAATATGGATGTCATTCCAGATGATGACCCTGAAATAAAGCAGACAGCTGCTGTTTATGCCACATCTGCCCAGACTGTGAAGGAATCTTGTCCCACCAGTATGTTGCTCTCTTACTTTGCAAATCGGATGGACCTAAAAAAGGCAGTTGCATGGATCTTAAAGATCAAAGACTCACTTAAAAAAAAAGTGTAATGGAAAGAGTAACAACGCACATGCAGACATGCTTAACAAACTTACAAAACCTAAAGCTGAATAGAAAACAGTGACTTACCTGTCAGTTGAAGATCTGGAAAAGGCTGAAAAAGCAATAATTATTTTTGTGCAGAAGCAACACTTTTGTGAGGAGATCTTAAGACTGAACTCTGGAAAAGCCATACATAAATCCAGTCATCTACGCAAACTTGATCCTGTGATGGTTGATGGTATCCTGAGAGTAGGCGGCCGGCTGAGCAAAGCTGCATTACCAGAAGAGGAGAAACATCCTGCCATTTTGCCAAAGAGTAGCAACATCTCTGTGAGTATTCTTCGCTACGTGCATGAGAAAGTTGGACATAGCGGAGGAAATCATATGCTCTCCACGCTTCGTCGGCAGTTCTGGATACCTCATAGCAATACTCTTGCCAGAAAGATAATCAAAGAATGCATAACATGTCGTAGTCTGGGAATGGACTATTTCGGACTTATGGAGGTAAAAAGGGGCGAAAATACTATTAAAAGATATGGTGTCATATTCACATGTCTAACATGTGGTGCAGTCCATCTAGAAGTGGCCCATAGTCTTGAAACAGATTCTTGCATCAATGCAATAAGATCTGTCTGTCGAAGAGGACAAGTCAAGGAAATAAGATCAGATAATGGAACAAACTTTATAAGTGCAAACCGTGAATTGAAACAAGCACTGCAAAGCCTTAACCAAGACAAATACAGAGCACTCTGAGAGAGGATGGAATCAAAAGGACTTTTAATCCACCTCATGGGGCACATCATGGAGGCGTCTGGGAACGTCTTGTACAACAGATCAAAAAAATTCTCTGTTCTGTTATGAACTTTGAAGTTGAAGCCATGTTAAATGACAGACCGATAACTCCATCTAGTGATGACCCAAATGACCTAGAGGCATTAACACCAAATCACCTACTGTTGTTAAAAGGGAAGCCCATTCCGCCTCCCGGTCTGTTTGATAGGCATGCCAATTATGGAATAAGGCGCTGGAATCAAGTCCAGTATATCAGTGATCTATTCTGGAAAAGGTGGGCTAAAGAGCACCTCCCCACAATGCAGCAGCGCCAAAAGTGGAAGAGACTTCATTGTAACTTTTCAGTAGGAGACCTTGAACTTTTAATTGATGAATCTGCTCCCCGCAATTCATGGCCATTAGGGCGAATTATGGACATAACCCAAGACTCCAAAGGGTTTGTGCATAAGGTACGTGTAAAGACACAAACCAATGAGTTGGAAAGACCTATTACTAAGATATGCCTTTTGCTTGAGGCCAAATAGTTTGTTAATCTTTAGATATTCCTGAACATTTGTGTGAACTTTGAATATATGGGTTATGTAATGAACATTGGAGCATTGTGTGTAAATGAACAGTTGGAACATTTGTGTTTTGGAAGTTTATCCTTGACTCTTCCAGTTTTTGGCGAAAAAGAACATTTTTTTTTCTCTGAAGATTTTTTATTTTTCCTTCACTTTTTTGCTATGGACAATAACCTTTATTATGAACTCTCACACTCGTGCGTACATGTGCATTCATGCATACATATATTTTTTACATGAACTATCACATACACATACACTTGAAAGGACAAAAAAACCAATCTCAATATTTGATATGTATGTACAATGTTCGTGTGCGATATGCACTGCATATATTACTCTAATGCTTTGTCGATACTCTTGGTTTTTGCTGAATGAATGGCTATGGCTATTGATGTATAGTGTGATAATTATTTGTAAACAAAAACTAGGGGCTGGAATGTTATAGCCATATAGCCTTTTCTCATTTTATTTATTTTTGTATAAACGTTTCGTTTGTTGTTCTGAAATATGCGTTGTATGAGTTGTTCGTTGATGTTTAGAATTTTTTGTACTTTATGGTACTACCTGCAGTGACATAGGGAGAGGTGAAAGGTTCCACCTGTGACGTGGTGCAGGTAGCTTGCTCGTGGTTAATGGTGGATGGTGAGAGCTTGGAAAAACACTGATTCGACCACTCTCTTCCATGCAGACACGGCTTGAAATAGTTTTCGTTAAAGTTATTTGTGGCCTTTATTTTTTACAATGTTTTAAGTTAATTATTGTCTATTTCGGGACAATAAATAATTTTCTTTGATTAAAGTGAGGAGCGTGCGTTGATCCAGCCAGGCACTACACCAAACGTTCGGAAACATTTGGACATCACATTTAGAATGTGCGTAAGAACAGAAAAAGTCAGATTTATCAAACGTTCGCTGGGTGGTACTACGCACACCAGTAAGTAATCTATATATATGTGTACATTTAAATGTATTAATATTTACAAGTATTAATAGCATGTCTAGTGCAAAATAATGCAGTGAGGAGAATGTGGATTGCAAAACTGTTTTATCAAGAATAAAAAGTCATCAACAATGTGATACAAAATTAATAACTTATTTTGTCAAAGTCTAGCATAAAACATGTGCATGCATTAAAACAGCTCTCAAACATAATAAATCTGCTGTACAAAACTGCACAAGATAAAATGTAATTTCTCTGTTGGATCTGGTTTCCAGTGTGAGTGCACTGGTGTATTCTGAGGGCAGCACTCTTCCTCCAGCTTCACCCACACTGAGCAGTGACACGGTTTCTCTCCAGTGTGAATACGCTGGTGTCTTCTGAGGGTACTACAGTGTCTAAAACTCTTCGGAGCAGTGATGCAGTTTCACGTCAATGTGAAGGAGGTGGTGTTGTTGGAGGCTAATCTTCCAGCGAAAACTCTTCCCACACTCTGAGCAGTCATAAGGTTTTTCTCCAGTGTGAATACGCTGGTGTCTTCTGAGGTGACTATTCACTCTAAAACTCTTCCCACACTCTGAGCAGTGATGTGGTTTCTCTCCAGTGTGAATAAGCTGGTGTGAGTGGAGACTCCTCAGTACAGTAAAACTCCTCCCACACTCTGAGCAGTAATACGGTTTCTCTCCAGTGTGAATACGCTGGTGTGATTGAAGACTACTCAGTGCAGTAAAACTCTTCCCACACACTGAGCAGTGACACGGTTTCTCTCCAGTGTGAATACGCTGGTGTCTTCTGAGGGTACTACAGTGTCTAAAACTCTTCGGAGCAGTGATGCAGTTTCACGTCAATGTGAAGGAGGTGGTGTTGTTGGAGGCTAATCTTCCAGCGAAAACTCTTCCCACACTCTGAGCAGTCATAAGGTTTTTCTCCAGTGTGAATACGCTGGTGTCTTCTGAGGTGACTATTCACTCTAAAACTCTTCCCACACTCTGAGCAGTGATGTGGTTTCTCTCCAGTGTGAATAAGCTGGTGTGAGTGGAGACTCCTCAGTACAGTAAAACTCCTCCCACACTCTGAGCAGTAATACGGTTTCTCTCCAGTGTGAATACGCTGGTGTGATTGAAGACTACTCAGTGCAGTAAAACTCTTCCCACACTCTGAGCAGTGATACGGTTTCTCTTCCATGTGAATACGCTGGTGTGATCGAAGATTACTCAGTGTAGTAAAACTCTTCCCACACCCTGAGCAGTCATATGGTTTCTCTCCAGTGTGAATACGCTGGTGTCTTCTGAGGTGACTATTCTCTCTAAAACTCTTCCCACACTCTGAGCAGTGATATGGTTTCTCTCCAGTGTGAATACGCTGGTGTGATCGGAGACTACTCAGTGTAGTAAAACTCTTCCCACACTCTGAGCAGTGGTGAGTCCTTCTTTGTCCTTTCTTTGTTTGTGTTCGTCCATGAGAGGAAGTGATGATGGGAAGGGTAGCAGAGGATGTTTTCTGAGGACTGGTTCTTCTTGAAACCACATTCTCAAATTTAACCTCTCCTGAGATCAACAGAGTCACATCCTCCTCTTTAGGCTTCCACAAATCCCTCACAGTTGCTTTCATTGATGTAGCTGTGGAAGTAAATAGTGATTGTGGAAGTGGGTGTGCAGTAGGAGAAGGAGAAGACTTGCAGGTGGTCATTCTTTCTGTAAGAAAAAAAATGAAAAAAGGAAATTTCAGCCAAATACACAGTACACAGTGAAATGAAACAATATTCCTCCACAACCACAGTGTTCCTCCAGGACCATGGTTAATAAAAACCATGTGCATAAAACCAACAGTCCAGGAACATTGGAATTCTTGTGCAGAGCTCTCTGAGTCAAGTCAACAGTTTAAAGAAGAATAAAGCATAAAAGTATAAAAAAGGTGGTAATATCTACACAAAGGAAAGATTTTTTTATACAAGTACTAGCCGATATAGTGCAGGAGAGAGACAGCAAGAAAAACACGAGCAACAAAACAGCATGAGACAAAATTTCGTGCCGTTGACATTTATATGAATACAATATTATGAGAGATACTAAACACTGGCAATAGAGTAAAGTGGGCAAAAAGCAAAATAGAGGTACAAAAGCAATAAATAATTGTGTAAATACAGCAGCAGCAGGACAGAGAATGTGCAGTTTATAATAAATAGTGTTTACAGTGGCAGTTGTTGTGTTTTTCAGTTCAGGAATGTGAGTGTTGCTGTGGGTTCGATTGAGGAATCTGCAGTACTGGGACACAGTTAAATCCTAAAAGTTTGTCTGAGTTACACACGTGCTCTTCCTCCTGCCAATAATCTGATTTTTTTTTAACTTACCATGTAACGACTTCATTCATAAATTTCCTACATTCTTATATTTTAAATAAGGTTTATACATGGGTGTGACTTCCTATGAAAGGCCCTCCCTATGAAAAACTCTGTGAAAAACACCACCCACCACCAAAACTCCTCTTCACTCCCCCACCACCAAAACTCCTCTTCACTCCCCCCACCACCAAAACTCCTCTTCACTCCCCCACCACCAAAACTCCTCTTCACTTCCCCACCACCAAAACTCCTCTTCATTCCCCCACCACCAAAACTCCTCTTCACTCTCCCCACCACCACAACTCCTCTTCACCACCCCACCACCACCACAACTCCTCTTCACCACCCCACCACCACCACAACTCCTCTTCACTCCCCCACCAACAAAAATCCTCTTCACTCCCCCACCACCAAAACTCCTCTTCACTCCCCCCACA
>JBBIGA010118119.1:0-10038 GCA_037576975.1 Alestes dentex | reverse complement strand
GTGTATGCTTGTGTGTATGTATTTATGAATGAATGCATGTGTGTATCTGTATACGTGTGTACCTTTATGCTGAAAGGCAGCTGAGATGTCTCCAGTAATCCCTGGGAATTCAGTCTCTACTAGTTTACCGTTGTCAGTAGATTTTCTCTTCTCATCATAGCTGGAAATAAAAAACAATGGCTCATTAATAACAGAAGGCAGGAGGTGCTGCGAAAGGCCACAGGCCTCTAAAGGTTTTATATTGAACAGCACTCACCTGTAGCAGTAGTTCCTCACGAAGAACAGGGTCTTGCCTGTGCTCTCGTCGTGGAGGGCAGCGTTCACCCTCTGCACAGAACTGGGCAGGCCGAAGCTGTTGAGGCTCCTGAGATAACTTCTTTCAATTCGGTAGTGAGAGATTTCAAAAACTTGTCTGTCTGCAGAAACAACATGAAATTCATAAGAATATGGAAGACGAGCATTTATGGAGCTCTAAGAGTCCAGTCATTAGATCTGCACCTTTGAACAGGTACACTTTGTCTTGCACTGGATTCTCATAAGCAGCGTCAATGTTATCGGGAACGTCACGCCAGATGCTCTTAATGAGATGCTGCTGGGCTTGTCCTTTGTAACTACGCCACAAGAACCTGCACAGTTAGAGACTCAGTTAGATCCAGACTGGGCAGTTCAATATTTTCTCATGAAGTTCCATACTGTGTTGAGATTCGAGAAGATGAAGGTACGTGTTACCTGTCCTTGAAAAACAGCTTTTCTCCTCTCAGGGTGACGGCCGCATCCAGAACCAGCTTATGGTCACAAATATTTGGAGTGAACGGGAGGGCGGTGCCAGGCTTGATGATGTCATTGTCAGTGTCTGGTTCTGGCAAATGTGGAGGGTCTTCAGAGTCTGGACCAGGTGAATGTGGTGGGTCTTCAGAGTCTGGACCAGGTGAATGTGGTGGGTCTTCAGAGTCTGGACCAGGTGAATGAGGAGGGTCTTCAGAGTCTGGACCAGGTGAATGTGGTGGGTCTTCAGAGTCAGGACCAGGTGAATGTGGTGGGTCTTCAGAGTCTGGACCAGGTGAATGAGGAGGGTCTTCAGAGTCTGGACCAGGTGAATGAGGAGGGTCTTCAGAGTCAGGACCAGGTGAATGTGGAGTTTCTTCAGAGTCAGGGTCAGGAGAATATGGACGTTTATCAGTGCTTGGGCCTGGGAAATAGGAAAATTACTGATTAGGCATTACAGTTGTCATCTGTTTATTACAAACTTGGTTTGTGAACTTTCATACTTAACTCAAATTAAATTAGTTAAAATGAACCCATTCAAGCTTACCTAGTACAAAAAGAGAGCATGTTGTGTTTCTTTTTTTATTTTTGTCGTCCTTTTACTTTTTTAATCCTGGAAATTGCAGTTTGTAAGTATCTGTTTTCTAAATAAGTATGTGATTACCATTGTTACAGCAGTTATAATTATGATTTGCTTCGTATATTGTTATAATTACGATTTACTTTGTACTTTGTGAATCCTATAGCAACTGATTTCAATTCAGTTCATGTTTATTCCAGATTTTCTGCCCAATCTTGTCATCTCCAGTTCCATCAGGTTGCTAGGAATCCCCCAGTTACATGATACCACCAACACTGGGAGGGTGAAGATGTGCATATGGTTCCTCCAGTGCTACTTGGGAACCCCATTTGATTCATGTTAAGGGGATTTCCTTACCATAGATAGACTGTATTCCTCTCACGTCGTCATCGGATAAAGAAATTTGATTAGAATCCCTGTGTTTGTATACGGGGTACATCACAGCTTCATGGTCCCTGGAGTGAAACAGTCCGAGCGAGTGTCCAAATTCATGAACAGCCACCAGAAGCAGAACAAACCCTAAAGAAAGAGAGAACAAAAAAAAAGAAAATTTAAGCGATGCTGTCAATAAACTCTTTTATTCTCTACAGAACCCTGTTTGAGTCTGAGGAACTTTTTAAATAACCTTTTTTACCAGTTTAAACTAAACTGGGAACATTATTGTACTATATTTGATTTTAGGTATGGAGTCAAGTTCCATTGACTCCATACCTCCTGAATACCCTGAAGGTTGTTATTACATTTTATATTATATTTATAGCTATAGAACAAAATGCCAGTTGGTATTGGAATATTTTCAACCCCATACAAACTGTACTCTTGTCTCCAGATTTCCAATATCCAAATTAAACCTTTACACTGACTCCCAGCTGTCCAGTGGTGTACAGTTAGGTATTTATGTGATATACCATTTTGCTCGCTTATTTTTTTTATTTAACTGTTTCCCATTATCAGTGCAGTAGTAGTGTCTATAATCCTGTTTATTTATGCCACTCTTTCTCAGGTGCAATAATTTAGGTGCGAAATTCCTCAATTCTGGACTATAGTATGTAGTTTCATTATTATTAAATGGTGTTTAGAATCAAAACTGTTCATTGCTGTGTAGTTTTTTGGCATCATTATACTTGTACAGTGATGATAAAGATATCTTGTATATCTTCTTATCATTCATGTAAGTAACAATATCTCATTGAAAGTGTGCAAAAATAACCTTTTTCTGAATGCAGGGTGTAAGTTTCATCGTCATCAAAGTGTATGTCTCCAGCGATGTCCTCATTTGGATTAAAAGGAGGGAAGGCGTGAGCCAGAGTGCCGTTGGGCCCGTCAAAGGGGAAGAAATCGTGATGTTCTGTAAGACAGAATAGAAAAACTGCGTGTCATTTTGTTCAACATGCAGTTGTGTGCACAAATCTGAGCACCATCTGACCAAATAATTTTTGGGTAAATCACATTTACCACAGAAAACACACGTAAATGCACAATTACTGCATAGCCACTGTTTATTTAAATGTATTTAAACACGGCGTAAGAACTTTTTACTGCACTTTTTTTCCCCAACAGTGTTAAAAAAACTCTAAATTTGTTGAAAAATGACTTATATTAAAGTTCTCTCTCTGTAGAGAGTATGTCAACTTTGATGTTCTAATATCTGAATACACACCGCACAGGCGATTTGTTGACAAAATGACCAAAAGGCATCCCCTTCATTAACCTGCCCCACTTCTGTTAATCTGAAGGACAGCAGGTGTTTACAAATGATGTAAAAAAAGACAAAAATGAGGCTGCTTTCCTGACATGCTCCTATTGTAGGAATAGTTAAAGGCAAACGTACCTCTTTTAACGAAGGAGATCATGATGTCGGCAGTGCCCCAGTGGATGCGGGTTAGAGAGAGAGGAGTGACGCGAGCCCAGGCTTGCGCTGCTTTGTCAATAACGCCGTCCACAGTGGCCACAGACAGGTGAGGAGTGTAGTTCAGGATCCTAGAAGAAAAAGTCCCATGGTCAAGCTCACGTCTAGACCTTTGATTCTCTGCTGTCTTATTTCTGTTCATGTTCTCACCTGTACGTCAGATGGTTCCTCGGCCACTTGACATTCACACCATAACCAGAGAACTGAAAGAAGTCTGGCAGGCCACAGCGAGGTCTCTTCATTACTCTCAGTGTCTCTGAGTTCAGCTGACCCGTCACTTCAAGGCCCAAAAAGCTCTGCATCTGGGCCAGTTTTTGACCGTCGACTGATCTTTTTCCCCTGGGAGAAGATGCAGCTGCTGGATCTTTGTTGCTGTAGTATTTCTCCAGGTAGGCCTGCAGGACATGAGAAACCTAGGGTCACAAGGGTCATCTGAAACCAGTTAAGGCAATTCCACCATTGTTTTATTCAGTGTGTTGATGCAAAATGGCTCATTGTAGAACCACTGTCTTTACAGTGAGGCTGATTACCACACAAATGAGGACACTCCAATGTGTTTCTGTGTATATACATGTATTAAGTGTTCATATATATATATATATATATATATCATGATTAAAATGTTTAATCACAATTAATCGCATGGTTTATATGCATGTGTATTATGCACTTTTATTTTTAAAGTACTGCTGTATGAACTAAAGTACAATAACATTTGGTTTAAACACTTTAAACAAATAAGGAGCTTTTTAACATCAGAGTTCCCTTTAACACAGTTACACAGTTACAGCTCAAATATTTCTGTAAATCTCAACTTAAACATTAATGTAATCAAATCAAATATAAAACCAAAGCTATTTGCCCCTACTTATATTTATATAGGTTAATTTATATACATATATATTTACACACACACACACACACACACACAATTTTCTATATTTATCCTTTTGTGTTATTTGTATAGTGTACTTTTTATATTATACTGTTGTATACCTTTTAGTCTATTGTTTTGCTGCTCTTATCTTTGTTCTGTCCACTTTCTGCCATTACAACGCAAATTTCCCACTTGTGGGACTAATAAAGGTTTATATCTTATCTTATATAGTAGGTATGGTGGTAAAAATGTTGAAAACCAATCGAATTTCTCATAAGTTGTACGTTACAGTTGTATGTTACCTCTGCAAAAGCTTCACTTTGGTTAGATTTTTCTTCAGCTTTCAGTTCAGCTTCTTCAGAGCGTGATGGTATAGGACCTGAGCAGATAGGGACCGCCAGGAAAAGGAGAAGGAAGAATACGTTCATGGTGTCCCGTCCTCAAGAACACTCTTCTGCTCCACTGGAACCTTTGTCCTACACAAAGAGATGTCAAGCATTCATCTAAAAAGGTTTCTGTTTGTAAATAGGGGATGGCTGCAGATGTTGTCCTTCTTGTGTCTGTTCAAAGGCTCGTTTCTTAAAAATGGTAAGCCTAACTTTTTAAATTTGTAAGTTTCATTTTTTAAATTTGTGAATATAGCGCAAAATACAGTAGAGATCATGAAATCCATATGTAAACAACATTTTGTTTAAATTATTTTTTAGCCATGAGTATAATATTCCAATGTCAAAGTAAACTTTATTGTCCTCTTCTCTATATACATGAATATAGTGAGACAAGACTCCAGATTTTAAAAAGACACATTACTAGTACACATATTTCAACAAACTATAAATACAAACCCTAAACTTGACCTAAAAATGTGCAATTTAGTACAAGGATGTGCAATTTAACACAAGGCAGTTGTTTTACCATCCAAAAACTGTGCAGAAGTCAGGTGGAAAGCAAACAATACTGGACTGTAATTGTGTGCTTTTTATGTGCACATGATCAGGAGCACTTCAACACAAATATACAGCCTCGAACTGCTGCTGATTTTTAAATATTTCAACATTAAATGTTGACATCCAAGAAAAGTAGACAAGAAAAAATTATGGCACTTACTTTTTTGTCACGTTCCCACTAATTACTTGGCAACAGATCTAAGACTAGAGGAGAATGCTGGCTCCAAGCTTTATAATACACTCCCCTCCCCCACAAGACTTATTCCAAAACATCTCCGGTGAAATTCCTCTGAATTACTGTGTTCTACAGTAAATCGTTTCTTGTGGTTTGGCCCACATCGTCTTATCAACCTCGCACAGTGGCCTACAGAGCTGCTTGCTGATGCACAGCTGTGATGTTTACAGCACATCTCTGGTGGAAAGCTCCTAAAAAATGGCACATTGTTTATGTCCTAAAAAAAACTTTTTTTTGACATTTTTTACAGTTTCACATAAAAACATCAACTGTCCTTTACACTGCAATTAAATTTTGCAACCAGAAGTACTGGTCCAAAATGCACTGGAAAAGGATTTTTACATAAACATCCAATATAAGCTCAAAGGGTTGTTTGGTTTTCCTGTAAAGTTCCAATTTTGGAGATGCAAAGTTTTGCTCTAATGCACTGGTGGGTTCCACTTGGGCAGAAGTTTCTAAGATGCCAATCTCTTTCACATTCTGCAGTTTTAAAGTCTGATGCGTGACCTAAAATCTTAACAGCCTCAAACTGTTAAAGGAAAATGAAAACTGTTAAAAATAGTAAAACAGGAGACCAATCAGTAGCCATTAACATCACTGGCCTCTTTTGTGAACTTTGACAAATTGTATAGAGTTATGAAACAGATATCTAACAACGATGTTTTGTCATACCTGTATGTTTTCGGAAACCTAATCTTCTAATCTACTCTACTTTATTATCTGTGTCATCATTGTTTAGGACTTGGTCCTTTAAAATGCAAGTTCTTTTTTTTCCACATTACTTGAAGTTTAAAGTCTTATATGACAGAACTTACTTACACATATTCACTTTGCCATCATCAGCTGCTACAATGAATCTGAAATGAAATAAGTGGGTACAGTCTAACATTCATGGACAGTCTAAAGGAACAGTTAGGCTAAAATTTCCACTTCTATTATGATTCAAAATAGGTAATCAGTTTTAGATGTTTTGTTTGATTTGTGTGCAATTTATGTTATTGAGAATGTGTTTATTACTTTTAGTCGGACTGGCTGTAATTCACTGTGATGACCTGGCAACCAGATGTTTCTCCATCTTTCGCCCTACGAGTGCTGGGATAGGCTCCAGCACCGCCCGCAACTCAGGTTATGACAAACGATGAATGGATGAATGAAAATTTAGCATGTCAACTCACACACATTTGTTTTAGAGGCCACAGGCCAGCATCAGATTAGTACACATTCGTTATTTTTAAGTTAGAAAATTTGAATTACAACAATATATTTACACCAATTAATTACATTAATTATGGGTGCAGAGGGGTTTTTTTGGTTTTCCTGTAAAGTTGCAGTTTTGGGGTGCAAAGTTTTGTTCTGATGCCCTGGTGAGTTATACTTTGGCAAAAGAAGCCAATCTCCTTCACCTTCTGCTGTTTTAAAGTATGATGGATGGCTTAAAATCTCAACAGACTAAAACTGTTAAAGGTAAAAGAATTCCAACAGCATATATTTGCACAAATTAATTACATTTATTATTACTATCATTTAACATTTGTTTGTTAAAAATAAAATTAGATGGCACCAGGATGCAGTGCGGGAATAAGGCAATTAGCCAGGGTGATGTTCTGGACAGTGTTCCGCTGGGAAACCATGGGTCCTGCATTTGTGTAGATGTTACCTTGACACTTACTTAAACATGTTTGCTGATCAACTAAACCCCTTCAAGGCAAAGTTATTTTACATTTACGGCATTCGGCAGATGCCCTTATCATGAGCGACTTACAGTCATTAGTTACAGGGACGGTCTTATAATCATCAGTTACAGGGACGGTCTTACAATCATTAGTCACAGGGACAGTCTTACAGTCATTAGTTTCAGGGACGGTCTTACAGTCATTAGTTACAGGGACAGACTTACAGTCATTAGTTACAGGGACAGTCATAGTCATTAGTTTCAGGGACAGTCTTACAGTCATTAGTTACAGGGACAGTATTACAGTCATTAGTATAGAGACAGTCTTACAGTCAAGAGTTACAGGGACAGTCTTACAGTCATTAATTTCAGGGACAGTATTACAGTCATTAGTTTCAGGGACGGTCTTACAGTCATTAGTTACAGGGACAGACTTACAGTCATTAGTTACAGGGACAGTCTTACAGTCATTAGTTTCAGGGACAGTCTTACAGTCATTAGTTACAGAGATAGTCTTACAGTTATTAGTTACAGGGAAATGTCTTACAGTCAGTAGTTAAAGGGACAGCCCCACTGGAGACACTGAGGGTTAAGTGTCTTGCTCAAGGACACAATGGTAGAAAGTAGGGGGGTTTGGAACCAATCATATGTTCTTCTAACCATCTTCTAACATCTTAACTACTACTTACCTTAATGTTTGTACTTATGCTAATGTTCACCATTTAGGTGGGCTTATTCATGTCTTTTCCCTATAGAACTTGGATACAAAGTGCAATAATGTGATAAACTGAATACTTTTCATATGAAAACATCAGAAATAGCTGAAGTACCATAAAAATCTGAATGGAATCATTTCTTTTATCTGTCATCTTGTGTGTTTGTGCTACACCTTCCATGTAATTTCCAAAAAATCTCCCAACATATCTTTCCAAGATATGTTTGAGAGTTAATGTTTTCAGCAAGTGTTTTAGCTTTTATTCAAACCGATAGCAAATGGTCCAGGAATGTTTTAGTTCCAGCAAGATTTGATCAGGCAAGTGTTTAGTTTTGGATTATTCAAAAAGTTAAAATTGTATTTTTAATTAAATGGTTTGCTTGGGTTCGCTTGGAATTATACAAGTCAGCCTAACCAGTGATGGCAAATTTGTCTTTAACACGAGATTCTGCATTTTTAAAAGATTTGTTATTATTGTTTGTCCTTAAGCGATTACATTTAAAGGAATTTTATAAACCACACATTCCTTGATGCTGATTAGATACTGAGTTTGAGATCACCTTGTAGAGATGGAATGCACAAGTATGTTAGTCAAGGTTCTTTGTCCCTTTAAATGGATTATGTAAGTGTACTGAAGTGTAATACAGTGTAAATATCTGTAGAGAGGAGGTCAGTGAGGATTGGAAGTCATGTTGCAGTCAGAATTGTACATTCTAGAGTTCTAAAAATTAGGGCATTTGTCACCAGGTGGGGGCACCTGAGCTGCCACCTCTTAACCACACTACCCTAAAGAGCAAACTGCACCCCCCGAATATGCCAGTCCAATATCAGATAACAGTCAGTGAGGGCAGGGAGTAAAAGAACAAAACACACACAAAAAAAAAACCCACAAGAGGTCCAGTTGTCACAGTCCCCCTTCTCCACATGGGGAACCAGGCACGCAGCTCCAAGGTGTTGCAGCTACTGTCCTCACAGGGGGTCCTGGTGGTATAGGGGAAAATGTCTATCAATCACAGTCCATTTCATCAATATCGGCAGGCAGGAGACAACTATAACTACACTGGGTCATGCAAGTTTGAATGCTTTCTATAGATTTCATGCATAAAAATATAAGCACACAGTGTAAGCACTCCAAGAAAGGAATAAATGAGCACTTCAAACAATAGACACTCAGCGAATAATTACTCCAAATGAAAGGGAAAAAACATGCAATATTCCATGCAGATGATTAAAAAGACACCCTCTACTCCACGGGGCAGGTTAACATGACAAAAGAGCAGGAAGTGCAGGAAAACAAAGTCGTCACGGAAAAAAAAGCTCTAAGCTGGAGGCCAAGATGGAGGAAATGTTGAACATCCCAGTGGGAGAAGGAGATGTAGCTTCCAAGCAGTAGCAATATTCACACCAGCAAGTTACATGGGAGGCACTTAGTTTAGCGAGGGGTGAGCGTTCTCACCCCCCTAACATAGGGTGACCACACGTCCTCTTTTTCCCGGACATGTCCTCTTTTTGAGACCTGGAAATTGCGTCCGGCCAGGATTTTAAAATGGTCCGGGATTTTGAGCTGCCTAAACATTCGTATATCTCATAAACTAAAAGTCCAGAATGGCTATCCGGTGCACGATTGTTGGCCCAAGATGCGCATAAAAAATTACAACCCCCCACCTCCGGGACCACGGCTGTCGACCCGAGATGCGCATAACCCCTTGGAAAACCACGGTACTTCTCGGCGGAGATGGAAACACCCGCACCCCCAAACCACGGCCGAGCTGGTAAAGAAAGTCCACGCTAAGGTGTCCTCTTTTTCACAATCCCAAATCTAGTTATCCTACCGCACATCCCATGAGGCCAATTTCCAACATGGGTCCAATTCCTGGACTCCATTTCCGGCAGTTCGCCGACATCGGCTCGGCTCGTAGTGGTCAGGCAGGCTCTTGCATCTCGTCATCCCCCAGCCGTTGCGTCACCTCATCTACCAACATAGGCCCACGACACACGCTCCCCATCTGGAGCTCTTCCCCTTCTGGATCTCCTTTCTCCGAGTTCCCTCCCTCCAAGGCTGCGTCCGAAATCGCATCCCTACTATATACTATGCGAAAAACAGTATGCGAGGCAAGTAGTATGTCCGAATTCATAGTATTCGAAAAACAGTAAGCGAGAAGTACCCAGATAACCTACTGCTTCCGGCCGAATTCTGTAGTAGGCATTCGATGGACACTTCACTATCAGGCGGCGTCATATTCGAAACATGGCGGAAAACGGAGACGCGGCTCTTTTCAAGTGTAAGTACCTTCAGGAAAATGTTGTTCATTGTGGTTAAATTACACTTGTGAGAAAA
>JBBIGA010118118.1:0-10038 GCA_037576975.1 Alestes dentex | reverse complement strand
TAACCTTAACCCTAACCCTAACCTTAACCCTAACCCTAACCCTAACCCTAACCTTAACCCTAACCCTAACCTTAACCCTAACCTTAACTCTAACCCTAACCCTAACATTAACCCTAACCCTAACTCTAACAGTCACCAGTTAGCGCTGATACTGGCGGTGTTACATTCTGCGCATTAAAATACAGGGAAGTGAAGCGTTGTCCTAGCACGAAAAAAGCCCTAAAGCGTGACCGTAGCACATATGTTGATTACATTGCATATCGTGATGGCTGCACAGAAAGTCCTGAGATCGGGTTGGAATACTCTATGCTCTCGCAGACTCCCAGCCACAGCTGGCTGTGCCATCGCTGGGGATCAAACGTGAAATTTCCTGAGGATAGAACCAAACCTTCGATGTTAGACGATCAGGGAGCCCCTAGGTTTGCTTAACTTGCTAAAACTAAAGTTCTGCCACAATAAGAGAACATCAAAAATGGCATCACCTAAGCCTTCAGAGAAGCTAATATTCAAGTTTTTTCCTCTCACTCAACCCTGATTATTCGTTAGCAATCTGCTAAGTAGGTCAGCCTGCTGTAATAAGTTCAACTACAGAGAATATACAGGAAAGAGCGAATAACCAGCTAGTCTGTATGCTCCCCTCCATAAACCATTCTTTTTATTTAAGAATTATGGAGGTAGCAAAAGTCAAGAGGTCTAAATGAAAAGCATTTTCCACATAGCTAGAGTTTAAGACCCACCATAAGTGGCCCGTAGAAAAGAGGAGAAGAGACATTTCAGCTATTGTAGAGACACTAGACATCACAGCATGTGCATGTGTGTGTGTGCTTGTGTGCATACGGGTAGCAGCAGCCTATGGGAAAACGAGAGAAAAGAGAGTAGTTGGAAAGAAGTGCTGAGATTAAAGAGGGTGTAACCATTTACCATGGGCGTTTGCAACAAGCACAACATGGTAATGATCACATCATGAAGCCAAACATGATGACACACAGAAAACACAAGAAAGCTTCATACAAGCTAGGAGGTTTCATTTGAGGTAGCTCATGGGTAAACAAATAAAATAAATGATTTATTAATAAACATATGGAAATGGATTACTGATTTATTGTGAACTCCTAAATAACTCCTCATATATTATGACATTCTTTATTGTAAGCCATGTCCCAAATGTCAGCTGAGCCGATGTGTTGCTCTGGCACGTTCTGAGATATGCAGACAGCCCTGGCTTCCTAGACTAAATTGACATCTCAGATCAGGGAAACTGACTGTTTAATGTTTTATGTTTTAATGCATTCTCGAGAGTGATGTGGAGAATTCTCAAGATCTGCAACTATTTTATAACTGCTTATCGTCCAAGCTGTAAAGGTTTGACATATTTCATGTACAGTAAAGTCTTCTGGAGAGTACTATTCTTGCGGAAGACTTAATACCCTGACTGAATGAATGGGCCAATTGTCATGGACTGTGACGTCTTATCTTCTTTTGCATAGATTGCATTCCTTTTTTCTGTAATCTGTTTTTTCTATAATCAGTCTTTTTGTTTGCTGTTGTTCTTTTCTGGGAGTGTCTAGAGCTGGATTAATCTTGGTCATTCTTGACTACTGGACAAGCAGTGAGTCAACAAGAAAAGAGAAATGTGAAAGTGCAAAACACTTAACACGTACACTTAAGGGAAAGGACACGAGTTACAGGTACCACAGATGAGCCCTTATTCTTGTTAACAAGGCAGAAAGAATGCAGTTCCTGTTGACTATGGCCCAGTTTTTATTGCTGTGCTGCTGTCTTCAAGCTCACTGGACTTGACTGACAGAATGATATAAGATTATGTGTTGTAAGTTTTAATTTGATACTATTTGCATCTATATAGGATATATTCCTGTGCTGACCATATGTCTGTATATAGCCTTCCATTACCAGAGACCATAAGTAGTTGTTCGATAAGTAATTCTACAGTTTCTTGGTTCTGTTGTGTGTCTTTGCCTCATTAGTTCAAGAGCTAAATATCTAAAGCTCCATCTAAAGCACATTCTCATTCTGTTCCTGTTGTCATTTAGCACAAGAACTAATGTAGTGTCCATTTTTAAAACACTGCATGTGTCTTAATCAACTGTTTGGTATTTTACTGAGAGGCAACACAGGGCTTCCAAAGGCACAGTTTGGCAGATTTCACGAATATAGCCAGACTTGGCAAACAGGAAAAGCACAAGCCAGATATGAGGAATGAATTCAACTTACTGAAATTAAGTGCAGCCTATGAACTGAGGTTATCTATATTCCAGCAGCCCATCGCTAAATTTAGTCAGACGTGTGTTAGGCTGTTTAGTATTTTAATAGGAAGTGGGCGTACGTAAACAGATGCCTACATTGGTAAAATCAGTTATGCTCTCTCAGACTCCCAGCCACAGGTGGCTGTGGCATCACTGGGGTCACACTTGCAAATTCCTGAAGACAGGGCCAATCCTTAGATGGTTGCATGAGTAGGAAGCATTCAGGTTTGCCTAACTTACTAAAAATAATGTTCTACCACAATAAGGTGGCATGATGAAAGTATGTGGCATCATTTGAGCCTTCAGAGGAGCCAAGATTGAAAGATGCCTAGTTTTCCTTCAATGCAACACTACCAACTAACAATGGTGCGAAAGTGTGTATTTTCCCTAATTTCCTTTAAGTACTAAATGCATTTTTGCATTACTAGTATATAAATCAGCTGGCAGGTTCACCTTGCTGCCTGTTTGCTTTTATGACATACAAAATATATTCCCCAGATACCCAGACACATTTGTGGAACACATGCAAACACTCACACACACACACACACATCAGTACACACCCTCTTACAGGAGTGAAAAGGGTAAATGGTGTGACTAATTGGCAGCAGTCAGAAATTGTAAAACCACAGTGGAGTTCCATCTGATTCTCATATCCATGGACACATGCACTGATCATCTAAGGTAACCTGCGATATCCTGCATTTGCATCACAGAGGTGAGTGCAGCTGTATATTAATGTAAGTATAAGGGAAGACATGAGGGGTTGCTCTCAGGCACATCTCCTTATTAATGCTTCCATAGTAATTGGCTCAGGCTGGGAAGAGGAAGGCAGACTAATATGGATTAGGAGCTATAGGGACACTGAGTCAATCCTTCGGCCTGAGGAGAACCCAGAGTGCCATCCACTGGTCAGCCCATACTCAGGAGCACACCCTGCCCCTTAGAAGCCAAGTTTGTGTTTATTCAAGGAATACCCACCCTTTTAATTCTTCTCTGACTCACTGATAACAGACTGAGAATGAATTTGAAACCTGGCAGTTCAGTACACTATCATGTGTTCACACAATGTCAAGAGCATGCAGGACACCTGTTCATACTTCATATAGTCACATTTTAGATCCTGCTACCATATCTATGATAGCGGCATAAAAGCTATATGCCCAAACACACCCATTACTGTTGTGGGAGTGTGACAACTAGTGCATGACTCCTGCCATGTACATTACTCACCCACTGACAACACATCATGGCTGAATGCCTTAAAGTAAAAAAAATATTTTAAAAGGTCTTTCTTGCTTCTGTACAGGAATATAAGGAAACCAGGCTGTTCTTTAATCGGCATGACTGTCTTTTAGTGTTTACACTTTACTCTCCATTCATTATCCTACGGCAGTTTAGCCCAGTCATGTTGACGTGATAAAGAATGCTGTTACTGCATGCAGTCTGTGAAAGAGGTTCTGGAGCTGTTTAAATGTGCTGGTCCTGCTTGTTGTAAAGCAAATGTAGCCTTCCATTGAACCCAGATATCACAGGGTTGGTGGGTTGGGGTGGGGGATGTCAGGGTAGGGGTTAGGGGTGAGTGATCATCAAAAAAATGTCAACTGATGTGGTGCCCAATCAGCCGCCCTGCCAGCGCCTGGAAACGCCCCTGCCTGAGAGACTGCCAACAGATCTGAGCAGAGCTTAGTTTGGTTGCCAGACTTAACGAAGAAATATATTTGAAATTATAAAACACAAAGCAAACACACAGACATATTCAGTAAGAAGAGTCTTGTGTGTCAGCACTTCTCTGTGCTCAGTGCTGTTGTGTTCACAGAGCACTGTGACTCATCTGTAGTATATCTGTAGTAAATCTTCGGCTAGAAAACAGCTTGCACAAGAGGATCAGCAGAAGCAATGAGGCTAGCAATCTGTTAATGACAATAGTGCAGTGATATGGAACACAAGTGACCTGTTAAAAAAATACTTTATAAAGCTCTGGTATATTTGTTGCAGTAACACACACTTGAACACGGCCACATCCGAAGCATCAAAAGCATGCCATTCCATGTAAACAGTCTCGATCTTGCTGAATAAAGAACAATGTGTTCTTCGTAGCCCAGTGAAAACAGATTTGCCTGCCTGTCTGCTGGGGTCTGTTGGGGTGGACCGTGGATGGGGGACGACTGCTGGGCTAACTGAAGCCAGATGCTGCATCTGATAAAAGAGCAGGTCATTTCAGATGAGACCATTAAACGGCTACTCCTTTCATTAGATACAGACACCCTGTGCCCTGCTCACACTCAGACCACTTTTACAGAGCTCTTAACTCTCGTTTCATCTGCAGAATGGCAGCCACTAACAAGAAATCTGAACTTTGCAACCAGGGTGCTCACGCTAATGTATGGGAGTCATCGCACCGTGTACTTCCTTGAAGAAAGGTAATGGAGTGGAAGCAAACAGAAAGATAAAAGACAGATATGAAAGATCTAATTGGCTGGATTGTACTGTAAAGGCTCAGTACTTAAATTTAATCTGAATGATTTAGGATGATGGTTGCCTTAATTTTTGTATTGGACTGATTACTTCAAGGCATGAACAAATGATCAGGAGTGAATGGTTTAAAGCAAGCATGTTGATCTCCCTAACACAGTTCAGGACACGTACTGGACGTTTTTACCATTTCACATATCACAGTGCAGGTGGCTTGACTATGTATGCCTCCACAGTTGCAATGTGGATATATATGAAAAACAGGTGTGGGGGATTAACAATTGTGAAGGAATGCCAGTAAATCAAGATGGGAAAATTATGCATTCTTTCAGATAACTAAATCAAAGCATGTGACACTTGCATAATGCTCAAAGAGCAATGCCTCTCAAATGTGAAATGGCATACTACTGTAAGTTCAGTCACAAATGACTGATAACATTCATGCTTTAATTTTGGGGGAAAAAAGTGCTAAGCAAATGAAAGCATGCCTCTATAGCATTATATATAGAGGCAGTTTGGTGGCTCTGGAGGCTCTCCTGCCTGTTGTTCTGTTTTAGTGCAGGGTCTAGGAGCAGCTGCACACATGCAGCTGTGAAACAGCATGGAGAGGACCTGGCTCTGTTCACACACTGCCTCACCGCGGGACAGTTCAGATGGGGCAGGCTGCGGATGTTCTCTGTTTGCAGTGAAAAGCAGAAACAAAAAGACACATAATGGACCTCTTTCATAAAAGATTCCTAAACATGCAAGTGAATTTGGCTACAGCAGCAGCATTGACTTTTCTGACAGATTCATCAAAGACACATTCTGTACAGAGGACTGAAACTCCAGAGGATGCCCAAATTAGACTTTCTTTCCCATTATGACCTAAAATAAACAAAAGTGAAAGAAACTGAAAAGAAAAATGCTCCCAGTCCAGCTTGAAATGAAACGTAACAGGAAAGGGAAATGAAAATGACAGCATTTTAAAGGTGCAAAAAAAATCTCCATTGACTTCATTATTAACAGTCTAATATAAATGATGATGAGATACATGCAATATGCTATGTAACCTAATTACATAAACCATAAAAATACCTCAAAATAATACACAGAAACAATGCTTAGAACTATAGCCTATGACTGCTTCCGTAGATTTTACTGCCATAATAATAATTCATTACTAACGATGTGACTTCTGAAGCTGTGTTTTCTGCAAACAGCAGTAATGTTTGGTATGTAGCAAGATTACGCCGTCTCTTCTAGTTAATGATGTTCTTAATTAAGGTCACATATTCAAGCAAATTTCAGAAACTCAGAATTTATCCTCATGAGCCAAATTCATTGCTACTACTGACCAACTCATTAGAGTCTCCGTTTCTCACTCACACTGCAACATGCTTTGGCATTCATTCATTTTCTTGAATATTTTGGAGAATATCAAGTAAGCATGAAATATAATGATGTGAAACAGTGGCATTTCCTTGCTCGTAAACACACTAAGCAGGGTTCGGAACGGATGGACATTTGCGCCAGACCCGTGCCAGTTTAAACTGGGCCAGTTTAAACAGAATTTCAAATATAAAACTCACATTAGGTATCAAGTAATGTGAGTGTTAAAAAAGCGTTTCTGAGCAACTATCAAAATTTATATAACATCACTGCTGCAATAAAAAAAACAGTAATTTCATTGTAAGTTAATAAAATAGGATTTTATTTAGAATATTATTTAAAATAGTCTGTTTATTATGAAATTTTAATTATGTATGAAAATGGCTGCTAAGTTTTGTTCCGATAAGGGACGATCTAGGTAATCTAAACAGTTACATAGTTATAAAGATTTAACTGAATACCCACATTTTTTATTTTTCATGTGTGTCCTCCTGTGTTTTCTGTCATCACTATAGTGATCACTATCACTATACTGCAGAGCAGTATTTCACTACATGACAGCTGTTTTCTTTTCTTTCGCCCTCCCTAGCAGTGTGACTAGTGTGTAATTCCTCCCACGGGAACAGCTGGAGTGGTTTACAAATAAAAAACTCTAAGGCCATAGAAACAGTCCATGCACATTCCGCTCAGCACCAAACCAGCACAGCATTCACTTACAGTACTGTATCCAGGCAGCGCCATTCTAAATAAGATGTTTAACCCGTTAAGGTTGTGATGCATCCAGATACGTTTTTGTGATCTGCCTTCAGAGTAGTTCCAATGCATTCATGTGTATGTTGGAGGTCATAAAATGCATCAGCAAGTGGAAGGCTATTGTGCGCTAGCTACTTTTCTAGCATTCTATAAAGGATGTATGGTGAGGCCCTTATCATCCTGTGCAAAGCAATCATTCACAGTGGATATAAGAAGGAAAGACGCCCTTCAGAATATTCACATTTTCTCACTGTGCAGCCTGAGATGAAGACACACATACACACACACGCACACACAAACAAACTTTTTTTCCACAGCTGTATTTACTCAATGCAGCTGATAACATCCAAGTGAAAGATATCATAGCAACAGCTTAGAAAAAAATTTTTTTTTTTAAAAACAATCACTGAGATAAAGGATCACCCCCTTTGTGTCAGTACTTGATGGAACCACCCTTTGCTTTAATTACTGCCTGTTGGGATACTTCTCTACCAACTTTGCATTTCCAGACTGTGCAATATTTGTCCACTCTTCTTTACAGAACTGGTCAAGCTCAGTCAGATTGGATGGTGACTGTTGGCGGACTGCAAACTTCAAGTGATTCCAGTTTTTCAGTCTGGGCTCTGACTAGGCCACACAAGGACATTCACCTTTTTCTCCTTCAGCCACTGTGTAATGAGTTTGTGAGTTTTTGCTGAGCGCTTTAGGTCATTGTCATGCTGGGAGGTGAACCTTCTTCCCATTGACAACTTTCCAGCAGAGGGCAGCGGGTTTTTCCTCAAGAATTTGATGGCATTTTTCCCCATCCATTTTTTCCTGTTATACTGACAAGTCCTCCAGTCTCTGCTGCAGAGAAACATCCCCACAACAGGATGCTACCACCACCATGCTTTACTGCAGGTATGGTGTTCTTTGTATGGAGAGCTGTATTGGCTCTCTGTCAGATGTAATGTTTGGAATGGAGGTTAATTTTACTCCTTGTAGTACAAAACTTTCAATTTCCTAATTATAGACTCTTCTAGGGATTAATAAAGCCTTTGAATTTTTTTTGTATCCACCCTGTGACTGGTGCTTGGTCACAATATTATCCCTGAGATCTTTCCACAGTGCTTTGCCACACAAAGTGGAATGCTCCAGGAATAGCCCTTTTTATGCTGAACTAATCAAAATGATGTTAATTGATCACAGGTGGAACCCAATTAGCTTAGTGTGCAGCAGGGAAGGTGATTAGTTACACATGAGTTTACATATATTTTTAGGAGAGGGAGTGACCCTTTATCTATCTCAGTGATTCTGTTTTTTATTCTTTTTCCAAACTGTTGCTATCATATCTTTCATTTGGATGTCATTTGTTCGCACTGGGTAAACACAGCTGGGAAATTTGTCTTTGTGTGTGTGTGTGTGTGTGTGTGTGTGTGTGTCTCCTCATTTCAGGCTGCAAAGCAACACAATGTGAATATGTTGAATGGAGTAATCCTTTTCTATGCCCACTGTACAAGTTGGTGTGTGCACACATTAAGAATGCAATTAAGATTTCTAAACTGTTGCTTTCATCAAAGTAACAACTGACGTGTGAAATATACATGTATATTACACTCAGACACTTTTTGCTTTGGCAAGGTTCAAACATATATATGTTTTGATGACAATCTGTGACAAATGACACTGTAAATTTACTTATGGGATGGGTTATGAGTCGTGCTTAAACATTTCTTCACCCAAGAAAATCGTATAAAAGGTGAAAGGCTGTCCTGTTCCTTGTTGATCCTTCTATACATACTTATATAACCATATCCGTCTGTTTGTGTAAGTGTTTGATCCAGAGTGTGGTCCATCTGATAATAATGTAGATATGCACACACACACCCACACACAAATACACACACAGAACAAATGCACAGTGCAGCACACAGATATGCCTAAGCCCAGGATCTCTTGTGGCTTACCACAAGATGCATTTCATGACAAATTTTCAGCCTAACTTCCTGTGCCAGACAAGCATTAAATAGGAGAGGCTGCTGGCATCATTGTTTGGAGAGCGAGAAGTGACAGGATGTTTGAGGCTGTACACTCTCATGTAAGGTCATCATGGGCCGAGTGGGATTTTTCCCAAATGGTGAGATAAAGCCAGAAAGAACGGTCTGGATTAGTGGCTCACAGAGACCTCAGAACAAGAGGGGATGTAAACTGTCGGTAACACTCTTACAAATGCACGCCTGAGGGTCAGGACTAAAAGAGATTATGACTCAGTGCAGTTCTGAAGAAGGATTCCACCACAAACCTACTCTGTATGATGGAGTGAAAGATTGTATAAGGAAACAGACAACCCTAAAATCTGATTGGCCTAGCCATGTTTCATGCCACTGTAAAATACTTGACATATGCACATATATGACCACTTACATCTTTGAAGTTAGCAATACACAGTACACAAAACACTTTTTTCCACTGTAAAGCCAAATGCTGCAGACAGATGAACTGTGCTCAGAAGACCCCATGCAGTTTCTTTGGTTACATTTTATATTAAGTAACTCTAATAACTGTGTAGAAACACTTCAACAATGCATGTAACTACAACAGAACTACTGGTGATGCATGAACTATTACAGATGTATAGGATACACTTATAAGATAAGATTAAACCTTTATTAGTCACGCAAGTGGGAAATTAGCAATTTATTATGCAATTACATGAGCGAAACTGAAGTTAAAGGTCCCATGACATACTGATTTTTTTATGCTTTTCTACAGGTCTTAGTGGTACCCTAATACTGTCTCTGAAGTCTCTCTCCGAAGTTCGCCTTGGTGCTGAATTACAGCCACTTCGAGCCAGTCCCACAATGAGATTTCCCCAGGACGCGCCGTTTCTGTGTCTGTAGCTGTAAATGATAAGGAGGAGAGAGGCGGGGTGAGGAGGAGAGAGGCGGGGCAAGGTGGAGGGTGGGGGAGGGGCAAGGTGGAGGATGGGGGAGGGGCCAGTTTGCGGTACCATGCGCTAATGTTTACAGTGTATAGCGATGGCTAGTAGACTAACAGCAGCACGGTTGTCCAAATAACAAAGAAGTACAATACTTAAGTTAATGTGTGTAATCACACACCATTTACATTTGCGACAGTAGCCTGCTAACTGGGCTGTTAGCTGTTAGCTGCAGAGCTAATGTTACGGCCACATTCT